>DWMG01002138.1:0-13752 GCA_018244855.1 Elbella merops | reverse complement strand
TTTCATACTAATATTACCTAACATCTACTGAAAAAAAATTTAATACATTTCCGACAAATTTTAAAAAAATTTAATATAAATTAAATTAAAAAAATTTAATATAAAAAAAATAATTTAATTTAAAATAATTTAAAAAAATTTAATACATTTCCGACAAATTTATTTATAAATGAGTAACGAATATTTATCATCAAATAAAAAACGTGATGACTTAGAAAATTCCCGCGCAAACTGTTATTACAGTGACACTCATAAAACACCTCATATTGGATACCACACGTGTTTATACGCAACCCATCAGCAATGTATTGTTGGAAGAAATCGCAAGGGCCCAATATAGAGTACGCATCACAAAGTTTGTGGCATTACTTAGCGACGGAGGAGCGGGTTCCGACAAGCGAGACGTCGGCCGCATGTTCCGCTAACAAGCGCGCGGCCGCCCCGCTGCTCGACAACCGCTTGCGTGCCCACACGGAACCTAAGTACACCGCTGACGATTAAATTAGTACAGCCTTATGCTTATACTTCGAATTATACACATAACACTCGTATTTATTCGAAAGGTTAGGCAGCGGAGTGTGGTACATTCCAACGTCTCAGCCATTTTCTCGTCATAGGTTCTTCATAGGTCTCACCACGGGTGGTGAGCCAATAGCCATACACGTGGAATTAATCCAGACACCGAGCTTCTACGAGCAGTTAACAATAGTAATGTGACAAAGATGGGTAATATGAAATAAACTGCCGCTCGAGAACAACGGTCGTTCTTGATACCTATCGAATGTACATAAGTAATATTTAAATACCCATACCATTTAGGTTGAACCTGGGAAAGGTTACATAATTTTATGAATATAATGATGTATTACATATAATAAATACATAATAATAAGTCGATTCTGATGTTATTTTCTGTTCAAAATGTTTATACATCCATTGCGGAGTAGTTAAGATTAATCCTCCAATGATTAACTAATGAGAGTAGACATGTACTTCTATACAAACATCCCCAATACAAATAATTGTGTAAATATACATGTAGACGGGTCTGGAAAAGTTTTTAAACGGACGATAGCGTAGGCCAACATCGCGGCGCATCACACAACATCCACTCGGGAGCATATTTGAGATGCACTGCGCGGATTGACGTCGGCCCCATAATGAAGCTACATCGAGCTTCTAATATAATCGAGGGTAATGACAATAAAATTCATACAGTTCAGATATTCCTTTGATATTTTTAAAACAATGTAACAAAATGGTAGGCAGATAAATGTGGTACACTCCCAAAAATATGTGGTACTAAAAGCAAAGATAGAGATAATGGAAGCCTTTAATAATACTAAACAATGTAGTCGTGACATTTAGTCACTAAACAGAACTCAATTGAACGAGGACGATTGACGGTTGTTTTAGTTCGAAGGTGGTGGAACTGTTACTTCTAGGATTCGGTTACAGAACAATACTCGATAAACAAAAATCATACAAATGATCAAACCGCGACAAAAAATAAAATTCACCATCATCACATCAGCCTTCACCGCTCCACTGCTAGACATAGACCTTCAAATACAATTTATCATAGACATCTATCTATCGATACTTGCACCGAACGAAAGTCCCCAATCGAACGCGCAATCCAAACAGAATGAAGCGACGAGAAAACCGAAGAGGTCATCAAGGATAATAAAGAACGTCGTAGACACCGCGAGTCAGTCAACTTAGACCTGAGCAACAACGAATCTGTGACTGGCCTCGGTAAATATCAAGTAAAACGTCTAACACAGCGCTGGACGAGCGCGTGCGCATCCGACCATTAGGCCGCTTCAAGCACAAGCGCTTCGTACATTTGACGGACGTCTCCGCGCTACGAACGACGGATTGACAAGCGCTGGTAATGAAGCTGCTGTCTTGTATCAGAAATAATTGACTATCCGAATAGGATTATTAACTGGCCAGTCAAATTATTGGTCGGTGTAAAAAAAATTATTCAATATATGACGTGTATTTGAGAGTAATTATCAAAATGTATAGATAACGGTATATTTAAAAAAAAATTAAACAATTCAAATTTCATATCGGTTGGCTTGTACCTAAAACGACTTATGCAATGCCTTTTAGAAAAATTATAATTTAAGAATAATGACTGTTAAGAAAAATAATAAATAGGGTAATCTATTAATTTAATATACGGAAGTTACCATGTCATTAGATCTATATCACATGTACGCAAGAATTCTTATTTAAAATGCCTTAACAAATATCAAAAACATCGTACTACAATAAATAATTGACTGAAGGATTAAAATAATTACAACATAGCACCAATCACCTTGTTCGCTATCAATTAGCATTAAACGTTTTAATTAGAGGCAAAACCATTATTCATGTCAATAATTTAAAAAATAAACATCGTATATATCCATATCACAGTGCTACATAAGGACAAAGCAATATTGTACCATTAGTAGTTCATAATTGTCAATGGAACTGCATTTCTATATGTAATATTAAATTATGCATTCATTCATGTTCAAACATACGTAATAGGTATGAATTCCATGATTCTGAATTACGTTTACGCGGCTAAAACAGCAGACGACACTGCCTACAATCATTACCACATTGCAAAATGTGTCATGGTTCGACGACGACAATGACGCCAAGTATTTTTTAAAACTGATGTATGTACACGTCTGACGTTTAATCTGTTTACTCAAACGGTTACCATATTTAAATGAAAGGTCCGTTTTAAAACTGTTTAATTATTACTAATTTTAAGAATTGTTTTATAATGTTTTAGGCCATAATTGTGTGCAGATTAATTTACAATTAAATGTATTCTTCGTGGTATTTTAAAGAATTTTCATTGGTCAGAAACTATTCTAAGCACTTAATAAAAAATTCAGATCTCTAAATTGCAACCAGTAGCGCCATCTCTTGACACAAATTCGAACAAAGCATGACAGTTGTCATTTGAAGAATGTAAATACGATTACGAATAAACATTTTTCGAAATTATTAAAATGTGAAAAACGATAAGCAATATATAATTCTTATTACTGCTAAACTCAAAAAATTTGAAATGTGCAAAATATAGCACTGAAATACTTACGAAATTGTTTATCGGGTGACAGCTGTCAAAACTTTCATCACAAATGTTCACAAAAACACGATTATTACGTACAAATCACACGATTTCTTAGCCGATTTAAAGAAAATAGCCTTATTTATAGAGAAAACATGCATTCTGAAATTGTTTCGGCAATATTCCATTGAGTTCAGCTCGAGTTAGGAACATAACCTATTCCATTATCAACATAAATTAATTCTCAATTTCACAGCCGGAATTCTATAAAAACACATATCTACCCTTCAAGATCTGTCTCATTAATTACAGGTATTAATCTATTGGGATAACTGAGACCTAATTATTTAAAAATAGTTCTTAAGTTTAGCAATGCCTACATATTTCTGTGATTCATACATCTTGCTACATAGAGTTAAGAAAACATCAAAATAATTTACATTAACTACAAATAATAAATTTCATAAGCTAGTAAGTTTAATGCTTTTAATATAATTATTTATAAGCATCTGATCACTCATATATTAATGCATATAAAATGTTTAATTTATTATTGAAATTAACTTTTACCCAACTCAGTCCTTATATTTAAGAAATTTATTATATTATGACCTTAAATGTTTCTCTTGAAACATATATAGTATTTAATGATATCTTCAGACATTTTAATTTTAAAGTTTACTCGGAAAACCTATTCAGTAGTGGGCGCACATTTAACTTTTAACTAAAAAGATTTCCTCACTACTCAAACTATTAAAGACACTTATAGCCCCATTTCACTGCTGCTCAATTAAGCAATGGAAATCTGATGCACTTTCACACTGGCATGCAACAGCATATCTCCTGCTCGGCTGTCATATGGAATATTGCCAAAAGTGGACCCGCACCCACCTTCTTCATGATTCCAGTCTTCCGCTTGGAGAACGTGGTGTACCGTCGGAGCTTGTTGTCTATATACTCCATTTTGATTTTGACGCGACCCTTGGTTTTCTTGCCGTTGGACGGTGGGGACTTCTTTGGCTGAAGAGAAGCATAGCCATCGTCCGCGATGTCGGGCATAGGGCAGTGCTCGAGTCCCAGACTTTGCGATGGCCTCTCATCGTAGCACTGGTCTGAGGGCCGTTTCACCCCTCGCGACACCGGACAGGGCTGCATGCCAGGTCGCAGCCCACCGCCAAGGGAGCTGGGCGGCCGGCCCGCACCGTACATGTCAGGCACATCTCCCAGGAGTCCCATACCGTACGACGACCCGAAGCGGGGCTCCCGTGCTCCGCCGGGCGGGTCCATTATAACGTCGCAGTACGCCACAGTAACCGGTGCGCAGACGCGCTATACACACTTCACCGTTCGAACGCCGAACGGAGACTGACCGAAAACGCGAAAGAACCGAGGGCGGGACTGACGACTCGGCCGCTCGGACCGCGACTGACTTCGCGTGGTTCCGTCCCGCGCACCTCGATAACTAGCCGTCTCGCTCTCGCGCGAACCGCCAACGACGCCTGCGAACGGGACAGAGGTAGCGAGCGCGGCGTAACCCGACACATCCGTAGGAAACCGGGAACCCGCAAACGTTTCGGTGCCCGAAATCCGTATTAAAATAGAGCTTTTATTTTGAGTTTATTTCGTAAATAGAAATAATAGAGTCGGAAGCGAGCAGCGCTCGCGCGGCGGCGGAGCGGTGGGCTGGCCCCGAGCCATATTTAGACTCGAGCCGTGCCAAATATGGCAATGCCGGTCAAATGGGGGCCACTGAAATCCCTCCTACTCCGCAGCTGGCGATTTTCACGTCTAATAATTAAAAACTTTGTCACGTTTCTTATTGTGCACTACATACCTACATACAAACCTACCTATGAGTCGAATTGCTAGCTGGCTTATATATCTCTCCATATAACGCAGGACAAAGTAAACGTAAACTTACAAACCTGCCTATAAACTTCTAGGTAACGTTGTTTTCAGACTTTTAAATTTTAGAAATAACAATATCTAGTCATATCTGTTATTTAGCAAATGGGACATCCACACCTATGCCATTTCACCAAAGATTGAGTTAAGGCCAGAATACAAGCCGTATTAATACTAAGTATCGATTCCTATCTGTTTTCTTAGTAAATTATTATTTCGAATTGTATCCAATTATATCTAGAATCATATCTTTGACGTATTGTATCATGACTGATTTGAAAATTTTTTAAACATAACATCGCGCCTGTAATCCCTGATGAGATAGACAGAGGATTGAAGTACACTCCCACATTTCACCAGTTATATTTACGTCCCTATTGCCACACCTTGGACACAGATCCAGACTCCGAATCCTCACTAGAAATTCTAAATTAGAAAAATCCAATAGTACCCAATCCGCCATTTGAACCCAGGACCTCCTGATCGACAGTCGCGCTTGCAACCACTCGACCAACAAGATAGCCATTTTTTTCTTCGTCCATTTACTTTTCTATTCACCAAGGAAGATTGTTTGTTCTATATAACGTATATGAGTATCTCTGCGTGTAAGATATAGTCCTATATAAAGATAAATAACCACATACATACGTGGACTTGAATAAATAAAACATAAGTTTCATTAGCACCGCGAACATCCCGCGTAGCTCGCGTAGGCAGAAAATGAGCTACGAAAATAAAATGGAAATTAATTCGTTTTATGTCAATTTTATGGCGTTATTAGCGAAAATCTGCTAGTTTCCGTTTAACTGTCGCCGCCCACCCTCGTCCTTAATACGCCGTTTTTCCATTTTGAGCCTTTTTTATTGCACTTAGTCATGGTTCATTCAACTTTTGAATGTTTCCGAAACAAAATTATTCCAAGCCGATGATCATGTTTTCTTACAAGAAGAATAAACAGAAGTTAAGTTATAGAATCTTTAAAAAAAACCCAACATTGTCTATGCAACGTTGTCTATGATGTTTGGTATGAATTATATGGCTATTGATGGCTATGGCTATGACACGCAGTATAAAAATAGTACCAATAAAAAACACCACGAGCTATCCTGATTCTATCCAACTTTATCCAATGAATCAGTTGACGAAATATAACAGTGGGTACCTACTTAAGATTTACAGAATTCAACATTCCCCATGAAATGTTTTTGTAACTCTCCAATACTCTCTAAATTTCAAAAAAACAATTCCGATTACTATCACTGTATTTGGTACTTGCAGAATTTTGAAAAAGTAGCATCGATAGAAATTAATATAAGAAAACAAGTTATACGTATAACAATAATTAGAAATAACATCACGCTTGTATTTCCTCGAATGGTAGGCGGAAGACCAATACAAATCCCACTTTTCGACATAATTGTTTGCACACATTGGATACAGATCCGCACCCACAATACATACTACTAAGAATTCCAGGTGACAAAAGTCCTATAATACTTTTCCTTACCTGAGGATTGAACTCAGAACCCCTTGTTCAACAATCGCGCTTGCAACCCCTGAACCCTAAATCAAGAAACAGTAATCGCAATCACATTGACAAGTATCAAGTTTTTAGATCGAATAGAAACAAACACTGTAATAAGTGCTACAATGTTCCTTCATGTTTTTGTGATTTTCTAGAACTTTCTATCTTAGACGAAGAAACGAAGAAAATAGCGCCCTTCCCCTCTTTAATTTCTAAAATTGCAAGGTGGTCGCTGAGTTAATATTAAATATTTTAAAGAAAACGTTACAATCACACCTGCAATTCCCGCAGAGGTAGGCAGAGAAGTGCACTACCTCTCTTCACCAGTATGTTAAGCAATTCTAAGAACAGTCAAAGAAAATTTTTCTCAGGGTACAAGTATGCTCGAGCGCCGACACAAGACAAATGAAATTTAAAAATAAACTTTATTGAAATGTGCGAAGGTTCTATTTTAAATACGATAAAATCTATTCTGCCCTTCTAGCCAGATTATTTGTAAGGAGTCTTAGTAATTAAATATTTAAAAATATGACCAAACCATTTCACGTTAAGCGTTACCGCTTGCTAATCATTGGATATATGTTAGACTTCCGTTGCGCATTGAAAGTTGGTGTAACGATGGCAGTGCGGCTGGTCGAGCATTCCTGGCCAAACTTGGCGTCGCGTGCTTTGACGCAATGTCTTAAGCTATAGGGTACACATGTTACTACAGTACTAAAGACTCGTTATATATAAATATATACTCGATGTTATCACTATAGTTCTCCTGAAATCGTATAGTAATAATCTTTCTCTAACGTGTCGACATTTTAACGGAATATCGTAATTGATGGGATGACGTAACAGTAAATAAATAGTATGTCATTTGTCATCAACACATGTCACTGTAACAACAATATCTATAAAATAGTAATAGACAAACAAACACATGTATAAAAGTATATTGAAACAAAACATGAATAAATAAAGTCGTGGATAGCTGAAATGTGCTACAGTCGCTGATTCCGAACCTAAGTGAGCAGTTGATGCAACGTGTGTTTGATAAACTTATAGGAATCACATTTTATGTTCATAAAAAATGCATATAATATCATAAATATGGCATAGGATAAACTGGTAAAATTCAATAAGACCACATGATAATTTACAATAATATGATAACAATAATTTGACCGCATCAGAGCTTATACCTATTGGCGATTGACGCGAAACGTTTACTAACAGCATACCTATGTTACAACGAAAAAGTAATAAAAATATATGTATACGTTAAATGTTAACTAATATGCTAAGAGTTGACAGTTGTACGAACTGCAAAACAAAACATCATCAGCCTATCTCAGTCCACTGCTGGACATAGGCCGTGTATTATATGTATGTCGTATTATTTGTATACATTGTATTATATGTATTTACAAAACAAAACAAATGTTCGCGTTTAAACTATTTATTTTTAACTCATCAACAAGCTTATTTGTAATCTAGATAATAATAAATCTTAAATCATTAGGTGACATGTAATCCTAATTCGAATTTAGTACGGCTCAGGTGCATAATCACTACTACTGTATTTACTGTTATAAAATTACCTGAGCGTACCAACACATCTCTACGCGTGTAATCACTAATTTTGCATTCTCATCAGATAATTATTCGATTCCCTGTAGCTACAGATACATGAATGTTCAAATATTTCGTATGATATTTTATATATCAGTTCTGTATTTGTACATGTGGAACTAACCGTTTATAGAATTTTTTTGCAAATTCAAAAATCGAACACAGCTCTTTTCCTATTTTAAAATAATTATATTTATTAAAAAGAGCCTGATAAATAAAAAAAGTTGTGTTTAAATTAGGAACAGTTAGTTATTGTACATCCTCGTACACATTATAACTGTTATGACTTCCGCTAAAGTTCTTTTGTCAGTGGCGATGAATAAATTAGTTGATCGGTTATTGCGATTGTCTATACTTCCTGTCTATTGCTGATATAAGATAAATAAATATATTTTATTCATATACATATATTTACAATTTAGCACAGTGTAGATTTTAATATGTTATTTTTTAATGTTTTTAAGTTGCCAGTACTTTTACTGCTGAAGTTTTGATATTGTATTTTAATTTGGAAGACTTTACATGCAGATAATAATCCTGTCTTTTATGAAAGATTTTCTGGTGGTTAAACAATAATTTTCAGATCTCGGAGCTGAATCCCCGGTACGCATCTCTAAATTACTCTAACGGGATAAGCTTTTTTAATTCATTCAACATCTCTCCCCAAAATGTTATCATTAACATCAGCTTCAATTATTCCACAACTGCTCATCTCATACAGCCACTACGACCTGCCTTTTCTAAGTTCCTTCCTCGTGCCCAGCGTGATGATTACACCAAGTAAACTTATATGTCATTCGGTATAATGATAAAGAAAAACCATCGCAAGGACGCCTTAGTTGTCTGCCTAATTTGAGTACCGATGGTGGTGTGTGAAGCGTATTATTATTACCCAACGTATTATTATTACCAATTAAATAAATGGTATCTAATAAATTGCACAATTTTAAACACATGTTTCATTCAAACAATGTCGCATGGTGTCTCTACCGTGCTCTATTCGTCACTGCATCGGTTCGTCGAACTCTACGCAAGATCGCCGCTGAAAAAGGCAACTTTCGTTATTATATTCAATGTCCTGCGTCATCGAGCCATGCGTTTGTTATTGTGGACGGCAATCTTATCTCAATCACGAATCTAAATATAATATTACAAATTGTTTATTCACAATACTGTTTTCATTTAAAGATCATACGTGTTAAGTAATTTGACCGGGTTCCAAATGCGTAGGATGCTTGATATCTGCCTGTTGTTCAACGTTGTGTTACTGGGTCTTACTGGGTCTTACTGAGGATCATTCTTAGTGTATATACCAGTTATGTGAGGACATAAGTAGGTACATTTAGATATTATACTGAATTTGAAAATTTATCGTTCCGATAACTGTGCCAGTTGCGTGATGGAGTGGCGTCAGGTTGGGAAGGTCTATGACTAGCAATAGACTTCTAAAGGATGATTGATGGATGGATAAGATTAGCGTACTATTTTAAGGATTTTGGATTCGAATATTTATATACCTATTGATTAGAGCAAGCTTGTGCGTTTTAAGAGTTAAATATAACTCGGTGTGAAAAACGTGAAAGAAAACATCGTGAGAAAACATACACGTCTTAAACGAGCGTTCTCCCTAAGAGTCTTTAGATTCTGTGAAACCGGGTGTTCTACAAGCGGCCTGCTTGGTAGACCTGCCTTATTACTCTCATTTAGATAACAAGCTCTTGTCCAACATTAGAACGAGGTAAGACATGATGAATATTGACAATATTGTTTTCATTGCGTCCAAGGCCCAAATTCAATTACCTAAACCGATTCCAACTATATTTTAAAAGCTAATTCATTACGAAAATATTTAATAATATTATTGTTAGACAAAGGGCTATAAAAGGGAAAAAGAAAGTGCAATAATGCAAGACCACATTGCCCTGCACAGAGGGATATTTCAAGTTAGTTAATGCAGGTCTTATTTCCATGCCAATAATGCTTTTAATCTTAAGTGCGGCTAAACACTGCCTTTGTTCAAGCCGACATTTTATATATCACGTTCTAAAATGTGGTTAATTATAATTACTTTCATTATATACATAAGAATGCGAATATAGATGAATAAAGGTGTCCGGGGAGAAGGATACTTACATTACTTACCTATCCTGACCAAATAGGTTAAATACTGACTGAGCGGAGATTTAGAAATTTTTGAAGCAGGCGTGCGTGTTTAATGACAGTGATGTTTGAAGAAGTATATCGGTTGTGTAAAGAAAGAGCTACTTCACAAAGATGTTCTCTGTCCACCTCGTAAGGGATCTGGTGTGATGGTATAACAATACATTAGAATAACGTTACCATGACGTCATTCAAAGTACGTGATAGGTCATGCGATCCGTTAATGTATCTATGCTGAAAGCGGGTCTGCCTTGCCATTGAAAGAGGTGACACTCGTCCACACTGCTCCAGTGTGGTTTAATGTAGGGTTTTAAGGATTATCTAAAGAACGTGTATAAAAATTGACTTCTAGTTTTCTTGTTGTAACTGACTAACAATCCTATTACAACAGTTTTGTTCATGGCTGATTACTTGTGTGAAAAAACGGTAACAGTCATTTGTGATTGGTGCTCTCATGATACAAAAAATATATTTATTACGCAGTGCTCATCTTCCAAAGCTCCCCATTAGTTTGAGCATATAATTTCCATTGTTAGAGTCGTATTATCGTGACGTCATGCAAAGCTAACATCGCAATATTGACAGATGAAATCAGACAGTTTAACAATAACGAGCCTTAAGCAGGCATGACACCAATCAAATTCAAGTATTAGTACGTTTTGCACTTGTTATTACGTCTTTCGACGTTGACATGTAAATAAAACCTTAAAGTTACAATTGCAAATTAAATAATGAATTAATATGTATCGTATCGGCGGCTGCGCAGCGTTCACAGTTCGATCACACATTCTTACATTCATCTTGTAGTTGTTCGAGATCACTGTTTCAACTTTGTTTTGAGTTCGCCACATGAGGTACCTACAACACAAGCTACATCTTATTTTGGGTGCCAGAGTTCAACCAAAGCGACAAAATGTCTCTGTGATCACTGTTCATGACTTCTAAAATCCATGTACCTACTTCGTTTTTTGGAAATAAATATTATTATTATTATTAACTGTTCTTTTTTTTAATTGGGCGCTATTAAGTAAACCTCCATTTTTACTTACTATGCGCTACTGTTTGACCATATTTTTTATATTTATTAATATTGACAGTATGAACAAAAACAAATAATGTTTTATATAATTACATATGTTCATCAAACATGTAAAATTTTCGCTTTCTGTACTCCTTTACCCATCTATTGTGAACCCATCTATGAACTGTGCTCGACTCTTAAAAATAGGGACCTAAGAATTCTCCTTACTTATTGATATATTTTGATATCTAGTTGTATACCTAGATGTAAAAATGCATACGACAGATGACTAATGCTAAGAGAAGCGCAGGTTAGATATATAAGGTTTGATATTTCAATAGTTACTTCGGCAGCAATAATCCTCTTACCGTTTTGGATGTGTGCATCAAAAGGTGTCATCGACATTTTCAAGAGGTATCTATTTACAACACGCGGACAAATTTCGGTCCCTTTGAACATTTTGTGTCTAATTGTCTATTAGAATTGACGATTATACATGTACCGGTTTAACTCACGTACGATTTTCGGAATGGCCCGACTAGTTTCGGACCTAAAAAAGGTACATATACAATCATGTTCATAAACACTCACGAGAAATTTTATAGTAAAAAGAATTGACAATTTGTTGGTCCTGCGGTTTGTGACTGTGATTGTTGTGCCAGGGGTTGTGGGTTTGATTTCTGCTCGGAAGAAATATTTCTACACAGGAATATTTTTTTTCGCCCTGTATATTTGATTTGTGGCTGGGTCTGAAATTATTGAGTCAAGTATGTATTTAAAAATATGTTTATTGTCTATATGCGAATCGAGTTGGATTGTTTTAAAAAAAAAGCCCAAGTTAAGCCTGTACGTACAATACAATTATAATGGTGAATTATCTATATAATGATTTCAGTTAGGACTAAATTAATTTCTATAGATTTATCAGACACAAAACAAATATCTGAATTTGCCATCACGAAATTCAGTTACGTCAATTGAAACAGTTTTATTAATAATAGGGTGAGTATATACACTTAATGAACATCATACGGAGAGGAGAGGAGACCCGTATTCCAACAGTGGAATTATAATGGGATGAAAAAAAAAAATACGTAGATATCGCAACATGACCCCTGTAATCAATGAAGTGGTAGGCAAACTCCCAAGTTTTACCAGTTACGTATACGTTCCGCCATAGAATATATGGTGAGCTTATTATCACACACCGGACGTAGGTTCACTACTAGAAAATGTTACTTAGAAAATCAAAATAGCATCCGACCGGCCATCGAACCCACGAACTCTCAATCAGCATTCGTGTGTGCAACCACCCTACCAACGAGGCAAATATCTGATTTTGTGCAGAGCAACGAAAATGTATACTACAAACATATACTCGAAATTATTGTTCTCAATCCACCTATCAAATTCAAAGAAAATTATTTTAATTCATAAATAAACTTATCGCTGTTATTTCGTGAAAGTATAAAAATTAGAGTGATTATTGTCAACTACAAGCATAAACAAAATACGATTATTAAAAAATCGAAGCACGTGCTTATTTATAAATAGTTAAACTTAAGAATAAAACGCATAAACTCTACAAATTGATGCAAATTTCCATACAGCAGCCGGTTTAATCTTTTCTCGCGCCCGACGCTCAAACGAATACTTATTGTTTGGGCCCTATCAACATATCTGCGGAATACTTCGAATCGCACAAATATCGTCATCTAGTCGCCAATTACACCGGCACGGGAGAATCGGGGAAAACTCGCGGAATCTCCGTACATTGTTTATGTCTTTATTCATTAAAAGGCCATTCTAATTAAAATTTCTTGAGCCGTGTTGCGAGCCAATAAATTGCGCACGAAGCGCGGGTGCTTGTACAGAGTCTTGCTTTGTTTTTGCTTGCTACATATTTGTGGGGCCTGACACCAACACCTACCGTGTTAGAGCGTACAATGTGTGCGCTGTCGGTGCCACAAAGAGCTCGCCAGCCAACGATTTGCGGCCAACCAGCTCAAATATATCGCCCACCGCGACAATACGATAGTAGAGTCGTAACTAAACCAACAACCGATATAAGGACGCGCGCTTGCTTTGTTCGCACTCAGATTACATCTTTTCCGCCTAATAGAATGTCCGTTTGTTCGGAAGCTCTGATTATACCTAGCTGTTTATTTGCGATCTTTATGCCATATCGATTTCAACTGGATCACGGCTCGGCGGAAATGGCCGAGCTTTGATATATATCACAGTTTGATACACGATACTCGCGGTCAGTGTTAGTACTTATAACGAGCACGTACCTGCGATTAAACTGTATTGAAATATTAATTTAATTCAAACTGCGCAGCGATCATGTACCCAATGACGTCATGTTTTTTAATAATTCCTCCTAACAAATTTTGTGCGTCAAAATAATCCATGGAACGACCCTAAAGTAGC
>DWMG01002137.1:0-13753 GCA_018244855.1 Elbella merops | reverse complement strand
ACGCCCTCCAGCTAGGTGGAGTGACGATATACGCAAAGTGGCTGGCAGTGGTTGGATGCATAGAGCAGAAGATCGAGTTCAGTGGCGTGCCATTGGAGAGGCCTATGTTCAGCAGTGGACGATTACAGGCTGATAGTATGTGTGTGTGTGTGTGTGATGTCTTCACATCACAATACAGTTGCATACTTTAGTAGCAAGTTCATTATTCTAGTGAGATTTCAAAGACATATGCTAAACGTATAGGTACGTATAGGTACGTACGTAAATGTATAGGTACTTAATTTTAGGTATTAACTGTGTGTTGTGTGAAGTCGGTTGTCCACGTTTTGAAGAATAAGATAACATTTATATATTCTGTTAATAATGATAATAAAGAAAGAGACAGGAAAATGTCTTATATTTTCAAGCTGACTGCGTTAATAATTTATGATATTTTACTTTATATGGTACTAATGTATATACTTTATATGGTTACTAATTTTATCATTGAAATGCTTAATTATCTAATTCTTATTTCACCTATATTGTCCGGTAACAATGATTAACAACGTAGCTTTGAGGAGATAAAGGACATAATCTATTGTTTTTAGGACCAGCTAGCTACGGGAGTATATTAATATCAACAATTAAATCCCAATGTAGCATCGAGTGTGAGCCTATTGCCATATACCAGCCACAAATTCGGACGCCAACCTACTACTAGAAATTTCGAGTTAAAAAAACCAATAGTACCCGACCTGAATCGAACTCAGGATCTCTCAATACTCGTGCTTTCAACCATTCAACAACGAGGCAATCAATGTACATGTCAGTTATATATAAACATACATTAATAAACATCATTAAAACACATCGTTCTACCTTATAGCGTTAATATTGTTTTGTTTCTCACTATACGGAACCTGTACGTAGACATTAATAAACCCATATTTGGGTCCTTGATCTGCAAGGCGATTGGTATGATTACTTCTTTACATATACGAGAGCAAAAAATATATTTGCCACTGAACATTCACGGCAATTCCTCTCTTAACTCAACAGTAGACGGCCTACTTTGGCTTGCAAAGTCCAACTGTAATAATGTACCTACTTATAGCTCTTGTTACTTATATTATTAATAACACAAAGAAAATTACATTGTGTAAGATGTTTACGGAAATGTGTGTGTTGAATCATTTATGTACATAGTAACAATGATGATTATTCCCATTACGATTGTTTGCTTACCTCATATATTATGTTTATTAAATGAATAGCAAGCGATAACACAATCGATAAAAAGTTCTAGCAAAATACATTTATGATGGTCTTTGTTTTTCGAGTTCGCTTCTCGGTAACGGCAAATAATGTACTGGAATGAGCGATAAAAATCATTGTAGATATGTGCATTTATATTTTGATATTTGGTACCTGACGTCATTGCATGACGTCAGCCATCTAGACTAATCTAGACTGTTTGGAATCTTAAGATTAATTAATATCCGCGCTATTCAAAAAATGAGGAATTATTTATAATAGACCCCAAAAATATAGTCGAACTGATGGACAATATTTATCATGAACAAGACAAACAACATAAAACTTCCATTCAATCTATAATATCCATACGCAAAGGAAATTAATATCCAGAAATAAAGAAAGAATTACACGTTTCTCATAACTCGTAACTGTACTTGTTCTTTATGAGAAACATCAGAAATAAATATTTACAGGAAAACTCGTTTCGATACCAATCGAAATAGAAAAAACATAAAAGCGATATTTCAATAACTAACCCCGGTATATATTTGAACAGCTCCAAAATATTGCATAAAAATATAAATTGGAAAATCGGTCAAGGGCTCTCCGAACGTTTGTATACACGAGAACGTGTTGAATGTTATACAAACGGATTACTGGAGAGTTAGCGAGTATTCGATCATTTTACTGTGGTCACGGTATCTTTAGATTTTTCCACTCGATGGTTTGATTGGACTATAGTATGAAAACATACGGTTATTGAAACGGTTAATCCGCGAATAATTACACAATGGAATCAATGTTCGTTCATCAACATCAGTCTCTATATGTCCACTGTTGGATATAAGTCTTCCTTAATTAGCGCCACCCCTTCCGGTCCTGGGCTTTCCGAGTCCAGAACATTCCCGCTGTCTTCTCAGATCGTCAAATCATCTGGTAGAAGTTCGTTAATGTTCGTTAATTGTATGTATATAACCGGTTCTGGAAATCTGTTCAATAGTTCAAGGTAATATAACAAAATATTGAATTCGAGATTTTATACCCTTCTGATATTTACGTGATCATTAGGTACTTACGTTATTCTACCTTATACTGAAGCTGATCCTAATTTAATAAGTAACTTTAATCTACAACCATAAATAACATTTTTTGAACACATATTAAATTGAAATTAATAAATAAAATATACGGCCATCTACAGAAGTTTCATATATGGTTATTGTGCAAAACAGTCCGCCGTCATCAATTATTTTTTCTGTCATATCGTATTTGTACCTAAAGACGTTAAACAGATCTTTATTTTCCAATTCTTAGACCAGTGACCCTGAATCTGTGATAAAATATTTCTTCGAGTTTAATTCTCTTTGTAATGCATACGCATTGAAAAATTAATTTTACCTTGAAAAGTTCGCAATGAACAAGAAAAAATATGTTTTCAATGTCCTCTGGTTATACCATTTTCAAAATTGATCGGGTTGTGTAACTATAAATGATAACATCTTGAGAAAATTGACACCCCTAAAAGTTCAGCAAAGGTATATGAAGTCTGCCGACTAACATTAGACTAGCGTAAGTGATTCACACTTTTCTCATTTTTTAATGATACTCGTAGCATAAGGAAGCCAGCAGTGGATTCGTGGTGAATGGATCCACCACTGGCAAACATCACTGGAGTAAACTGTGGAACTATTTTAGAATCAAACTATCCCCAAGTTCACTTGCATATGGAACATTCAACTATTCTTAGAAAATCTACTATCATTCAATCAATGCATTACCTATCGCTCATAACGGTGAACCCAAAGTTTGAGTATCACTGCCATAAGCCGCGTGTAATTCTCTCTTTATTTTTTTAAGGAAAAACTAATTATTTCTCACTTCCTCCCATTTGTTTTTCTTCTGAACCATTACCGTTTTATTATTGTGACGTGGCGCTACCTTTTACAGGAGTAACTTAATATCCTAAGTAATATTTCCCGCTGAGTCCTGTCTGTAATTAAAATCTATGTTTTGGTGTTTTGTAATGGCCGCCGCTTCAGCGTTATAGGTTTTATGTTTTAATTAACGAGGGAAAAAAAATTATGAAGGCTCGATGACCTTTCAATTTGTGATGTATTTGATAATTAAGGAACGTTCCCGTAATTATAAATAAAATATCTTGATTAATTAAAAATCGAAAAGAATTTCTTCCTCATAGTATGTTTTACATACTATACGAGTAATTAAAATCGATGTTTATCGAATACCTACTGTTGTGGGTTGTTTAAATTCAAAAGAGTCAGCACTCAATCCAGTTGCATACTCATATACTTTGTTACTGACGTTTTTCGATTCACAGATGTAACAAAACATTATTTACTTAATGTAAGATTATTAATATGTATATTATAACAAGATCTTTAAAAAAAATATATCTCTGCAATTTTCTCATGATTAGATATTGCAGCGTTATTTTGAATTACTCTAGTTGCTAGTAACGCTACCTTAAACCTGTATTTAAACTAGTTCATTGTAATTTATAACAGAATAGACAAAGGATTCCGTTAATTATATACAATACATTCTTATATAAATAAATTACTACAAAACAAATTTGTTAATTAACAAAAAGGACTCAATTTGAATTTATCGATGACTAATTAAGAAACAAGAATAGAATGTACTCAATTAATTTATTGTAAAATGTTCCAGCTGCTCACACTAACTTATGATTAGATATTTCTTCAATCCAAATGTAAAAAACGTTGATGTAGTGAATATATTTTGATGATATATATACGCACGCACACACAAGTAAATATATGTATGTACATATGTATGTATATTTACATATATATGTACATGTGTACATAAATTTATATACAAGCCGAGGATAGGGTGCAATGGCGCTCATCGGGGGAGGCCTATGTCCAGCAGTTGACTGAGATAGGCTGATGATGATGATGATGATGATGACATATACATATATATGTGTGTGAATACATACACAAAAATAAACCGTTAAATACCTCGAATTATTCGAATATCGAAATGTATTGAATACAGAAAAGTGAATTTTCAATAATCTTGCTCTCTCGACGAATTTTAACGTGTTATTTTGTTTCCTACAGTTCAAAACTAAAAAAACTCAGGTCGTTTGCTAATTACTGGCCGAGGTGAATAAGCTTTTATTCCGCCACCTCATTAAAATGTAGAGCGTTAGAAAGTCCGTCTTTGTTATGCTCGTAAAGAACTAGATATGCCTTAGTTGTTCCAATTTTATCTTTATACATAAATATATATTTTATTTCTTAGAAATTCTGACCTCAACGCAAGTAACTATAGCTTTTCACGTACTTAAGGGTTTTGTTGTACGAAACCCTCGTTTCTGCTCCATTTTAATGGTTGATAAAGTTATGATTAATATTTCGTTCACTGGGAAATGTATTTCTGAACTGAGTTGTAATTTTGTGGGTGAAACTAAGATTTTAAGATAATTGTTCTATTGCTTTATTGGCTCTTTTCTATTTCGAATTAATACTACAATGGTTACTTAAGGACTTTTAGCAAAAGTTATAGCAAAAGTTAGTAATTGTGGTAGTCTTATTAAGCCTTGGACGAAGACAACAGAGATAAAGTTGTATCAGAGAGAGACAGAGACAAATACAGAGATATGTTGTAGTTCAGAGCATATTAGTCGAGTGATTAGTGAGTGGTTTTGAGAACTCAGTATTGGGTCTGCGGGTGCCATTATCATCCAGAATAAATATATTTCAATAGACACAAATATCTGCTCTATGTCTGGTTGTAAGATAATCCAAGTAAATATACATTAACTATCGCATATTTGTATGTAGTTTATTAGTCATCATTAGCTGATAAGTGCAGCGAAGGCTCTATCTCGTTTGGGATAAGACGGCCGTCATAGGTGTCCCAAGATATTATCACTACATAAAAATAAATTATACCTGAAATTAATATAAATGTTTATATTAGTGAGTTGATTCTAAGCAAACCGTTGACCCTTCACGTGGTTGATGTTTTAATAAACTTCCCATACAAATATCTAACTCGTATATTGAATTACTATGTCTTTTTAATGTTTCCTGGTAACACCTTGTGGAGGAATAAATGAAAATTGCGTTCATACGAATTATAAATATGTATGATTCTATCATTTTTTTGTTTCTTGCCTTTTCGCGGCTAAATCGCTGAACCAATTTAGATAAGATTTGACAAGCAGATAGCTTACAGCCCGAGAACGAACATTGGGATAGTGTAACGTGAAATGAAAATTTAAATACAGCTCCGCAATATTTTGACAAAATGTGAGCGTGCGTTTTCCAGATTTTTTTTAGTTTCAGTAATCAGTTTTTATATTTGAAATAGTAAAATAATAAATTGGTACTTAATATTTCGTTTAAAATGAAAGTATTCTATTTTAAGACTGAAAATTTATTTCCCTAGGGAGTATGACAGGGAATATCAATTCATAAATCAGTAAAGTTTATTAATGTTAGAATTTTGAGTGAGTAAATGAGAAAATAATATAGATATATGTTTGCTTGGTTTTGAAAGATGATTAACTTTTGTTCAAACTCTTTGTAGATATACTTTTAACTTTGAGGCTATATTCTTGGTTTTTACCATTGTTGTTACCAAATACTTCGCTCTACGAAAACGAATTCGCAGCTAAAGCTAGCGTATTAAAAAAACGTATAACACTAGCTATGGAAAAATACATATGTTTTAATGACAAACAGAAAATATAAAGGCTTAATGGATGTAACACCCACTTTATGGAATACTGGTGATTCATCTGGTAAATAAAAGCGGTGCAAAATGTAAAACAAAGTGCGTTACTCGATGGAGAGTGTGAATATAAACCTTTAACGTCATCATCAATCACTTGAGTGTTATTTCAAATGGTGCATTGGAAATTCTAGGATGTTATATTCGGTTTTTTCCAATTTTCCTCCATAACATTTCAGTTCGGAGGAAATTTCGTTAAAACGCAACAAATGAACAAACCATTTGATTTTTGATCGTCTAGAATGTTCTACAGCCGCAATATTTGGTCTATTGATACTTAAGGTTCTTACCGTGCTATTCACGGAGTATCAAGCTTTATCCATTATGCCATTCTGCAACCAATTAGCGAAGAAGTAGCTAAAGAATCATCATTTATATTGAAAGACTTGACTTCCGATAAAGCTTAACGACTATGACGTAACAACGATATTATCGACTGTAATGCAACAGTGACAAGCCAGATTAACGTCAATATATATGTATATTATAATAGCTGTTAACAGGACTATTTTTGTATCATTGTTAGAACATGGATCTCCTCTCAGAATGAAAGGGTTAAAACCATAACGCAACAAATCTCTCGACTCATAATATACTTCAAGGGCAGTGAAGTCTGCCAACACGCATTTGGCCAACGCGAAGGATATGGCCTTAACCCTTTTAACTGGTAACGAAGATCAATGTCCAACAGCGTAACTGCAAATGGATTAGTGTTGTCTTTTACAATCATTCAGTACTACCTTTTGTGTTCCATACACCCGCCTTTTAAGTCCACTGTTGGACTTAGGTCTCCCCTGAACTAATGTCAATCCACTCGATCTCGTGCCTTCTGAATTCAGTCGTTTCTTTTTGTCTTAAATAATAATCGACCCATTTATCATTCCACTGTTGGAATATGAGTCTCCTCTCATATTGAGAGGGTTTCTCTTCTGAACGTTATAATAAAAAATTCAAACCAATAGACTCATCACCTATCCCATGGTGGATCGTAAACGAGACTGGTGAATGTGGGAGTATGCTACATTCATCTGCCTACGTGTTTGTAAGCTTCTGTGTGAAATATAAAAATGCATTTAACGGTTTGCCGCTTTGTCATAATCGATCACGTTTGATTGTTTAGTGGGTGTTGTTTGGATGTTACTCTAGCGTATGCGTTTGAGTAGAGCGATATGAAAAATGACTGGTTTTAGAGAAGTTATAGCACCTAATGTGTTACTTTTAAGCTGAAAAAAATATTAAACATTTAGTTTGGAGAACAATAAAACTTATCAACACTATCGGTATTAAGCTGTTACATTGTTAAATGATTTAAAATTTAAGTCAAATGTAAACCAATGGTCGAATAATTGATTACAATGACACTACACAATATTGTTATCAATTATTATTATACATTTAACTTCAATATATAATTCACGCTAAAAGTAATTACTATGATAATTGAGGTTATGTTTCGAAAAAAATCTTTTTTTGTGTTCCTAATTCAAGTCGAAATTAAAATTTTTAACGGTCTCAAGGCCACAATTTAACGATAGGTAATTATTTTTTTTACAGAAACGATCTGCTCGATTTGCAAATGTATCGAAATAGTTTATAATAGATGTTATCAGTTAATAATGTTTAAGATGTTATCAGAATTACTTCCATCTATTACAACAATATACAAAATTAAAGAACTGCCCGCCAAAATTTGAAAAAAGAATTCAAAAACAAATGGATTCGAAATTCATAGATTCCGTTATGATTTTTTTTAACTCCAAGTTGGTGAATATTTTTAATTTAAAGTTATTAATCTTTCACACAATCGTTTGTGTGAAGGATTTCTATAAACTAGGCCATTTTCTCTTCCTTTTGTTAGGTCTTAAAATTCCAGTATGTTAAGGTTCCTGGCAGCACGCCCGGCGAAGTAACCTAATGATTAACCTTAAGGGTCAAGAAAGTCGATGGAAAGTCTGCCAAAACTAGAGAACAGGACAGGGCATGTCTATTAAGAATCTGTCGTTTCGCATACGAGTAACGATATGCGAACTAAATGAATCGCTAAGACAATTACCTGATTTAAAAACATTTCTATCTGGAAGATATCATTAATTTGCTAAAAGAGCAAATTAAGCCTTTAAAATTATAATATAAGTATTGATTACCATAATTAAATTTATTGTAGATAAAGGCATCTCGTAATCGAATATTTACACAAGGTTTTGTCGGAAAGATAATCTTAAAGGTACAAATAATAAGCGACAATTCTTGTTTATATTTGATAAACTAACATATTTCTCGCTCAAAGAACTAACTTAACAAGACAACAGAAAGACAATAAATCTGCCTTTACCCGCCATCCGAAGCTCAAAAGTGCTCATTAGAATTTGCCACTACCGGTCAACCAAGTAAGAGCTGACCGCGCTCAGCAACGCCTGACTTTACAAATCCCTTGCGAAGTGCAATCGCGCCAAAACTATGATCGCTTCATTTCCCTTTACAGTTCAGTACATTCCCTTGCGTAACTCTAATGAAAGGCCCGAAAACTATCATTTTTCTCATCATAACAGTTCGACTCTTTGTTTGAAGTTTAAAAAATTCAATTTCGTATATACTAACATTATTCTATCGTCCATTTGTCCGTATTGAAGCGACGCAAGTGAAGTAAATCGTCGACTTTCTACAGCTACATTCACTCGCTGTATTGAAAAGTTAGAAAGTTGTTGTTGGAGTTGGAAGTTGAGAAAAAGTAATGTATAGCCGAACGTTCTTCGGCAGCGCTGTAACACATCCCTAAGGAACACGTCGGAACTTGGCGCAGTGGAACTGCATCGTTAAAACAACTGCAAAAATGGATCTGAACACGATATTGTAAATATAGTGTATACGTGGTCATTTTTGGTAGGCGGTAAAATAATAATCATTCAAAAAATTATACATTTTATTTATTTGTGTTTAACACTTGTGTCATGAGCACAGTGTTACCGGGTAGAACAATGTTTAATCAATGTTTATTTCTGTGGCTGCATGTGGCCAGTTTTCTGAGGTTTTCTTTGTTTTTTTATGAGTCTATTTAATTTTTGATAGTGTAGGATATAATATATTCTTAATAAACCTTAAAATATTATTCATATACATAGATTATTGTCTTCCTCTGTTTTGTATCTCCAGAAGACCTGTATAAAGCTCTTGAAGAGACCTTCACTAGGAAGATGCACCCTAGTCAATCCCATTCATAAAACATCATCACAAAGGTGGTAAATCCAGAGAAAAAGTCAGAAGAAAAACTCTCAGCAGTCTGTTTATATAAGAGTGGATAGAGACTATCTCAATATTGCGACTATTAATTCCATACAAATGTGCCTACACAAAACGTAACCTAGAGCGTCAGCGCGCTTGCGACACAAATCTAATTTCATCCCGTAATATTATTTCAGGCCTAAAATATGAAACGAACATTCGCTTTACGTATTTCCGGATGTATGAAGATGATATTTATAAAAAGATATCTTTCCTAAAATTATAACTCTTCATCAACAAAATTAATGTTACGTGCAAAAGGATTTGTGCAATAATTATGAATATGTGACTTCAATATATTCCATGTAATAAAATGCGCGTAAATTCACGCCTGTAATCCTTGAAGAGGTAGGCAGAGGTTGCAGTACACTCCCACGCTTCACCAGTTACGTTTACGTGCCGTAATGGAATAGGTGGTGAGCCTATTGCCATACTCCCGGCACAGATCCAAACTTCGAGTCACTATCAGAAAATTCACGTTAGAAAAATACAATAGTACCGGAACCGGCTTTCGAACCCAGGATTTCTCGATCATCCGTCGGGCTTTGCAACCACTCGACCAACGAGGCAGCCTAAGTGAAGAAACTCACATACTTTGTTAATGAACAAATTGGACCAACTCCAATAGAATATATCTCAAGAAACAACACAGTCGTTACAATTATCGTTAGTCTTCACAAATCAGTGTAACAGTTAACAAATCTCAAATCAGTGTAACAGTTCACAATCAGTAACAGAAATGTTCACCCTTGCATGTTCTGTACAGGTCCAATTTAAAAAAAACTTCATCAAAAAAGGTCTCCCTTTGTTATCCGAAGCGACTATTTATCGGGGGTGCGTTTTGAATGGTCGAATCGGATGTGAATAGAGCGTACAAAAAGGGGTTGGGGGTTTTAATTAAATTCAAAGAGCCTCGAATGTAATAGAGAAATATTTCAACATGAATGAATAGTGGTTTTGTGTATGATTTTTTGTTTCGTGGTAGAAATATAAAACGCATAAACTGGCTTATAAGTGGACAATGCTGATCATGTGTGAACATGGGTATAAACTGCCTTTCTTAGATGCGATTATTCACTGTTGCTTTAATATATTAATTCTAAGTGCAACAAAGTCTCGGTGTACCCTGTAAGGAACATGGCTTGGTGATATAATAATAATAAATAATGTTTGAATGTGTCTTGTACTAATTACTAAAACAGTGTTAAAAGTCTCCATAAACAAAGAATTGTCTGGAAGGAGTGATAAATATAAAAGAAAAACGTCACGTCTGTAAAAACAAAGGTAATTGACACTCGGTAATCTTTGCCTACCTTATATATGTATGTATATAATACCTGGTGTATACCATATCTATATAATACCTGGTGTGACGATATATGTATATATAGAAAGTCATAGGTAAACAAATATAATCATACAAATAAAGATAAATTATAAAATTAAACGGCTGGATAAATAAGCTGTTCATAAAATAACTATGTATTTTTAGACAGCGATTTTTATCCATATATTAGATTTATTTCACTGCATCAATATAAGATCTAGGAGGCTAATTGTTGATTATCTAACATATCAGAAATCATATGTGGCTAGCAATATCAAACACCGTATGGGCATGTTAGTGGTGAAATTGCATAGCGAAATTTCATTCATTAAATGACTAACGCTCAATTGTCATAAACATTAGCAATAAACAAAAACAATTAGCAATTGTGCGATAACAATAACATTTATGAACTTTTAAACGCTGGTGAACACAAATTAAATTAGATTAAAACTATAAGAGGACGGTTTAATTAATAACCACCACCAAATGCATGCGGATAACGCAGTTAAACAAATTACACTTCAAATGGCTGGCGACGAGAACGCCATCTGTCAAAAACGCACTGGTTTTAGGGTGGAAATATCATCCCTTTTAGACTGGGGGCCCATTATTATTTATACATTGCAAATGACATCTCGGCTCATTTTCTAAAAGTGGGACGAGTTAGGGTTGGCACGTGTGTGAAAATTAAAACATTGCGTGGTATTAAATGGCTAGTAGAACAGTATAATGAGACACTACGAGTACTCCATGTAAAGCATTGCACCTCTTAAGACAAGTATGCGTTCAGAAAACACTATGTAAATAAATATAATAAAATGTATTAGATTAGCAATGATAGACTTGTAGTTTAAATTGAAGTCTCTCGCTCCGAGGCCTTGGGTTCAAATCCTGACCCTCACCTTCCTTTAAAAATTATGTGTTTTAAGATTAAATATCACCCTCTGTATCAATGAAGCAAATTATCCTAAGGAAATTTGGATACTTTAGAGATCTATTAATCTTCTAGTCTGCCAACTCATACTTGGCCAGCATGACAAATTATGAGTTTGTCGCAACTTATTCTAAGAGACCAGTGTCCAGTAGTTAGTCTAACAATCACTAAGAGAAAAACATATAATTAATTATTATAACTTAGACGTCACCAATTATTTTATAAAATTTAATTTTATGCTAAATTTAACAACAAATTTGACAACCCTGAACTAGCTATTCTGAAGCTGCAGTTTTTGTCTCATTAACGTTGTTTTTGGATACGATGTTACCTCTGGACAACAATGCTTTGTGCTGTCCAGAAAATTTTAATGTAACAATTGCAAGTAGCTTGTGATATATAAATTGTTAACTGCAGGTCGCTATAAACTTTTTTTTACCATTCGATACGCTCTATATTTACCTATTGTTATTATAAAGCCATTACACCAGGTCCCTTACGGGGTAGGTAGGGAGCAAGGAGCGCCACATATATCTATCCTTACAGACTTGACGTGCTTCTTCAATATTCATCACTCCTTTCATATATGCACGCCTATTTCGAGATTTCTGATTCCTCCATTAACGAGTATCGGACTTCTTTGGTCAAGAATAGGTAAATCTGCATATTGCTCAGCACCCTCATCCATCAACTTCGCAACATACATATGCAATGTTTTGTCATTGTTGCATTTGTCATTATTGCTACTTGTCCGGACAACCGACCAACACTTCATACGTAAATTTGTACATTATTAGTCGGCGAAAACTATTTTTAGCAACAAAAACAAATGAACGACGAACTGAATCCAATCTGAAACTTGAAAAGTTCAGTCCGACTGAAAGACAAACACTACTTAAAACGTAATCGATCTATTCCTTACTTCGTCGTTGGTTACTGTATTATTTTCACTGTCACAGCATAATACTCTTTAACCCCTTAACAGAAGAGCGAATATCGAACAGCACGATCACAATGATGCCGGTACATTTGTTGAAGCGATAGGTACACGGTTTCCGTGATGTAACATTTACATTCTGTCTAGTAATTGATATGAATTTTTCTTAAACTAGAACTGCAGGAAAATGTAAATAATTTTCATACAATCTTTCCTCTCTTACTTTACTCTGTCAGGAATTGATTTAAAAAAAGTGTCGTTGTCGATACCGAGTACCACTATAAACAGTTAAGTGATTTTAACCCAAACTCATAACAGAGTTACGTTATCATCATCATCATATTAGTCACCAATGATCCACTACAGGATATAAGCCTCTCCAAAGCCTTATAACACAACAATCGGTCTTTCGCCGATGCAACCGCTATCATGTTGTCAATATCATTGATGTGTAAGTGCTTAGATAACGGAATAATGAATTAAAAATGTATTTAGAAAATATACTTATATTACTGAGGTTGTTCGTAGCGCTGTCGATATTTTTTTCAGCTTTTATAAAGGCTTCTGATACTATTCCCCACTGTAGTACTCTTGGATGAGGCATGAAAAGAAATTCGTATTTATTATTTTTATTTTGTTGATTTATATTAGTTTAACATAATTGCTAATTACGTGCGTCCTTTCTAAATCGTCCTTGAGCTATGCATTTGCATCTCAATTACAGCACCTATAAATAGCTTACTTGGTATTTTAAAAAATATTTATTAAATTACATTATTACATCCAACTGGTCTCGGCGTGTATCCCTAACACAATGTACAGTCAATTACAAACTAAACATTTTAAACTTACTACACCCGCTACACTCCTCTGCCTACCCCTTTGGAGATTACAGGCGTGAGGTTACGTTATTTTTAAACTTACTATATCAATATTGAAAACGCGATCTAATAAGTATAGTTTTACAATTTTGTATTTTAAAGCAATATTTTTCGTAATTCTGAATATTTCGCACATTATACGCTTCACTTGGATTAAGGCCAAATGAGTTCTTTGATAAATTAGCCGCCGTGTCCTTTACGAAAAGTTGGTGAAAATTTACTCGCTCCTGATAATTTAACTTTAAAATATGATTCCAGGATATTTTATAGTTTTTAATTTATTTTAAAACGAATGTTAATGAAATCTTTCCAATAGCCGAATTCATTTTTATAATAATGTAGAGTTCAATGTTGGATACCTA
>DWMG01002136.1:0-13755 GCA_018244855.1 Elbella merops | reverse complement strand
TGGTTCGGAGTCTGGATATGTGCCCGATGCATGGCAATAGGCTCACCACCTATTCCATAGTGGGACGTAAACATAACTGGTGAAACCTGGGAATGTTCTGCATTCCTCTGCCTACCTCTTCGGGGATTACAGGCGTGAAGTTACGTTATTGTATTCTATAATATATTCTTTAATATATGTATATTATATCAATTCATCTATAATAATAACGATACACTAATATTATCTCACGTTCGGATCGCTACTGGTTTGTTATCGTAAATAGTATGTAATGTATTGTATATTTGTAACGTAAACTCAGGGGAAACCAGGAAGTACCTCATATCTCGTCACAGTGCCGCTGGTAGGTTGGTTCGAAGCACACGTGTTGAGAGAGTTCACAAACGAAACAAGAATATATGTTATGTGGGTATATTACTGACCAGGGTTGACTGGAAGAGAATGCCATTAGGCATTAAGTACGCCCTTGTATCCCTTAGCATAAGGTGTTACAACAGAATAAATAAATAAATAAATAAATATTATATTGTGGTCAAAATCCAATGAGGAGAGTTCTATGTCCAGCAGTACATTGAAACAGGCTGATGATGAATAACATATTGGGACAGAGTCACACACCATCTGACCCAAAACTAAACAGAGCCCGTGTCAGTGCCATGATATCAATGGTTTCACCATTACTATGGTGGACTCCAAGAATGTAATGTCTATCATGCTAGTCAAATGCAGGCTGGCATACATAACTCTACTTGTTGGTTTTCTCACAGTGTAATTCTACAGCGTTATTCCAAATTTATGATGTGTTTTGAAAATTAATACATATATATTACTCTCAAATTACTATATTTGTTATCTTATAATTATATATTTATATATATTTTAATACATATGTACATGAAAAATGTATGAAATGTTGAATGTATGAAAATGTTGGGACAGTCACACGCGGGCATTTGATTCTCAATATTATATCATAATATATGTTTTTCGTATATATTGGTGTTTAGAAGGTAGCTCTCATAAAATCCCACCTCATCCTTAGACACAGAATGATACTCTGGTAGTCACACTCGATAATAACATTCAATACAATAACAGAACATCATCTAATGAACGACAAGGCCCGCTTTCAAATGGCCCGCTTGACCCGTTGGCAAGCGCCGCGGTTTCGCAAAGCCATACGATATTTGGGTCGCGTGGACCGAAAATCGCGAAACCCGGCCCGTGCGAGGCATGCCGATGCGGACGCGCTCGTCGCCGAAATTTGATGTACCTGCCCGGAGGCACACTTTCAATAGCCGCCGAGTTGCCGGTAACAACTTTGTTTTCTGTATTGATAACATCCGTTTCTATAAATAAATAAATGTTTCCATTCACATACAAACTGGTCTTGTACTGTTTTTAAATAGCAATAGTACATGTTTTTTTACTCACATTTTATATATAGTAAATGTTGTTTCACACATTTTATATATAGTAAATGTAACAATATGACTGTAATGGTAAGACGAGATCCGTATCGGACATTGAAACGATGAAAAGGGTTCATGATGATAATGATGAGGTACAAATTTTAATATTATATACACAAATATTCGTACCTACATATAAACATACCGAAACGATTGGTTAAATTCAGTAATAAAACTACCACATATTACAGTCACTTGAATACCTTCAATATTTAAATCTATACAAATAAATAAAATTGGAGTTGTCTGTTTTTAAAATTAAAATAACTGCTTTTTACTAAATGCATTTACAATATACCAAAAGAATATTTTTTACAATTTTTGTCTGTCTGTTTGTTCCGGCTAATCTCTGAAACGGCTGCACCGATTTTGACGGCACTTTCAATGATAGATAGCTGATGTAATAAGGAGTAACTTAGGCTACTTTAATTTTAGAAAAAAATTGACTCCCATGCGAATGAAGTCGCAGGTGCAGCTAGTGTAATATAAATTTATATAATTGAATTATAATAAAAATTAATATAACCTATAATTTTTCAAGATAAGAGTGAATAAGCTCCTTCTGTAAACACACAGTCCACTTTAAAAGATCTTAACAATTCCCCTCTAGCGGAATCATAGCCGAAAGTTAACCCTTATTAGGTTGTGGAAAAAATTGAAGGACAATAGTATTCAGAAGTAAGCACTTTAAGTACCTACCACTATTACACAGGGTTGACCCGTAAAAATACTACTAGATATTAAGTTAGCCCCTTGTTATAGCTTTTTTGTAAAGGTTTCATAAATGAGTTAATAAATAAATAAAATAAGAAAAAAATGTTAGAAGAAAGACAGGCGTTTATTGAAATTATTCTTTTTTTCAAACCTTTTATCTTTTTGATGGGTATAGTATGACTCTTCATCAAAAGCCCGTTAGTATCCATCGCAGGACATAGACCTTTCCAATATCGTTAAGCTCGATTTTCAGCAATTCGCGTCCAACCGCTGCCAGCCACTTTGCCTATATGGTCACTTTATCTAGTCATATTATATTATGTACATTACATTATATGTAATATGAATTTTATTAATAGGCTACGTACAACACAAGCCGCAGTGACGCAAGCGCCGCCGCCAGCGCTGTTTGTGATTGTCATAAGCGCGGCCGTCGTGAGCGGAGCGTTAGCGGGCACTCGGCGACGTGCAAGGACGCTCACTTGTACTCCATGAAATCGTAATACTAACTGTCGAATATATGTACACAACATCACATAATATCACGTCTGTATTTATCCCAAGGGATATCCACAGAAAGTGTAGTACATCACTTCCATGTCTCACCAGTTATATTATACGGCCTACCATGGAGTAAGAGGTAAACCTATTGCCATACACCGGTTCCAAATTCAGACTTCGAGCTACTAGGAATTTCAAGTTAGAAAACAAATAACGAGTCGGTGGGTCCCACTGATAGCGGATAAAAAAAATAATTATACAGCCTTTTAGCAAGATTTTAACTGTCGACAACTAGATACAAATGAAGAAATTGTTCCCAGTTACCACGTAAAAAATCATTCGAAAAAGATTTTAGGGTGGTTTAAAAGTGTCATCAGCGTGGTAAACTATACAGCATATCCATGGCACAGACTCCATCGAATGCATTAAGTGACCCGTGATTAGCCGTAGGAGGAAAATGAGATGTAGCCAGTCAAGTTGCAGACGTCGTAAAGTAATAGTGATATGTACTTCTAAGTAATAAAAATTTATCTCCACTATAAAAGCACGCGCGTTTTGACCCACCTGCGACGGGCAGTCAAATGTCAGAGTCATAAAAGCGTGTTGTAATTTCAAATGCAACAAAATGCATAACATAGAGTCGGTCAATGAGATGTCACCGGTCTCTGAAGCAAATGTCTAAATTATTTATATGATTAGTCGCTTTTACTGGCGATTTAGATCCATGGGCTACCTACATAACACGCATACAAATCTGCTACGTACCCAAAAGTAAAATATTTAACGTAACGTCACAAGAATGTTAATTCCCGAAAGGGTAAGCAGAGGAGTGTAATGCACTTCCACGTTTAACTTTTTATCGGCCCAATAAGATGATTATATGAATAGATGAATAAGGCAAACACAGTTAAAAAACTAGTAGGAGATAGGAAGCGGCACCATATTTTCTCATTTTTCTCTGCTCTCCGTGTGCTTTATCTTCTCACCTCTTACTTCATTCTGTTTAGTGATTGTTCTAAGAAAGTATCCTAAATAGTCTGTGACATTTCCCAGGACTTCATCTAGGTTCATATCAATATTAGACACAATCAGTTCAGCGAATAGGTCCTATCAACAGAATAGGTACATACATTCCTTAACTTAAGTAAAATATGTACCTATTTAGATTGACTATGTAGGTACTAATTTACTCTTCATCGGCTAAGGGGTGATTAAAGGGCGAGCGCGTAATCACTTATATTCGGAATGGGATCATCATCAGCATCAACCCGTTTACCGTTCTACTCACGGACACGTGTCTCTGCTCAGAATGAGAAGGATTAAGGCCTTAGATAGTATAAGGGTTAAGCTCGTAGCAAAGGAAGAACAGATATCAAAATTCATCATTGATCGTAATAATTTGGATCGCAATAATTTTCAATTTTATTTAATCATTCTGCGGCATCGACCTTAGCCAAGACCGGGAGTTAATTCGAAAGTGAAACGTAAAAAAGCTATAGACGTAGTATTCAATATCATATTGTAATGTAAGCAGGACTCACAACGCTAGAGTATTTATCTGATTAAAGTATGGCACCCGCGATAATTCCCGCCTCTCCATCCATCTTGTAATCAGTGCTGGTAACAACACTTAAGCCGTACAATCCTCACATTCCTCGCTATATCGTGGTTTATTTCTGTTAACACTATTTTATTACATTGCTACGGGGATTTATAATAATAATAACGCGAATGACAATTCCGCTAACTAGATAATTCGATTTATGTAAAATGTAGATAATCGATAGCGATATGTATACCACTACGGATGTTTATGTTTATTTTAAATTTTATAATTACATGAGCTTTTTTACATATGACATTGTTTTAAGAATTAAGCGTAATCGTGCATTAAACACGTGAACGATTATTGAAAAAACCATTTTCGTGAAATACAACTATTACGTTTTCATTGTTCAACAGAAAACGTGGTTTCATGTGGTCGTCAAGCGAGACATTGTGCTCACAATGTGACACTTAGGTCTCCCTACAAACTAAGTGAAATCGATTAAATTTACTGTCCGCTTTGTTCAAGTTCTGTTTTCATGTGCACGAATGAAGGCTCGCTTGAAAACAGTATTAGTTTCATTCTCTCTCACAATGGCCACCATACCGTACATTGTTACAACCGTGACCACATAATGCATTGTGTAAGGACGAGGCGTCATCTCTGTTAATTTTTCTTTTTTATATCTGTACATTTTATTCTTTTGATATAGGTACATATATTGAAAACACAATTATGTATCATTAAAAGATTTTATTATACACTTCATGCATTCGTTAGTTTTTGTGCTTTTGCTCCGTTTGCATCTGAACGCTTTTGAGATCAGAACATGTACCAAATAATTACACTTACATGATAACGGAGCTATAGAATATCTCTTGAATTTTCAAACCTTCAGGTTTTTTTACTTCGAACGAATAAGCAAGAGTACACATGATCGTTTTGTAGTTTGTGGGGTACAGTGATAAATATCAGAATATAAAAATACATAACACAATACCTACCCCGTAAGCGACCTGGTGTGAAGATATGTAATATGTACAAACACATATTATTCATGAAAAAAGAGAAAAGACAAAAAGAGCCATGAAACTACCCTCCCGCAGTAATATAGCAATAGTAGAACTATATGAATAGACAACAGTTAATAAGAAAGCTAAAAGCGCAAAGTGAAAGAATAAAAAAACCTAAATTTATCATCCAAATATCTTTTCGATTGACAATAGGATCCAAGACCGACAGTGCAGGAACAGGAACTATTTCCACACTAGCTGTGCCAACGACTTCGTTCGCACGGGAGTCATATTTTTTTCTAAAATTACAATAGTTACTCCTTATTACATCAGCTATCTGGCAAGATGGTCCCGTCAAAATCGGTCCAGCCGTTCCAGAGATTAGCCGGAACAAACAGACAGACAAACATTGTAAACAATGTATTTTTAGTATATGTACCGTGTATACATACATATGCATTTAGTAAAAAACGGTTATTTTAATATTAGAAACAGACACTTCAATTTTATTTATTTGTATAGATTAATTGAAATGAATGGCGGAAGAACGTAACCAAAAATGTTAACCAGTACTTTTCCTTCAGCCTTAATTTCCTTTACTGATACACTGTCAAGATAAGATGTCGCTCGTTTATCATTTGCGTTTTTAAAATTATCACGAGCGAATTAACAGACTTGACAATTGGGCACCGTGGCTTCCAGTGTACGCTAATCTTAGATTATGTGTCGTAAAATATTTGATTTGTTTGTATTGTTGACGCAAATAGTACGAGTGTATTTAAAAACGGCTGCCTTATCGGATATGATAAGTTCCATATAAGGTACAACTGGCACGGTAAGACGTAACATAGTAAAATAAAAATGTCATAATAACATGAATTTAAAAATATGTCCCAGTAAGTCATCTAAAGTAGCACACCATAAAAATATATTGGAGTGAGCTGGTTTACTAAATTGAAAATTAAAAAAAATGAGTTATTACAAAATAAAGAGAGAGCACATTTCTTCTACTATTGCACGGATTGTTGCTACAATTTTTAATTTAAGATGTCCTAGTGAATTTGATTCGTTAAATTACGGTTTCATTGTCTATAGAAAAAATAGCATGATTTTCAGATTTTCCGATGAAAACTCTTACGACCGTGATACTGTAATTTGATGGCTAATAATGGTCAGGTCAGCGCTGAGCGTTTTGTTTAGCACGCGGAAGCCGAGGACCGTTTCCTGTCATTAGGCTAATCACGATGGTGAGCTCGTTGCACTGCTGGCGAGGGTCCAGGAGCAAAAAACATTGAGAATATGATTAAATCAGATACGGCCTTAAGACATTTTTGTACGAAGAAAGATGTTCTTGAGAATAACCGAAAACTATCCCCAAATAAACATAGAGTTGAGCCGCTACATTACTTAATCAAGTGTATAAGTAATCAAAAAGTTAAATAATAAAGCAAGTCTATCCGTAAGTATGAAGGCTTTTAACAATACATACAAGATAAATATAGGATTTAATGATGGCCAGTCAATGATATTAATCAGGATTGACAGATGGCTGCTTCTAAATGTCTAAATGTCATCTATCAAATAGTTAGCCACTTTTAACAACTTTCAGGGAAGGAGAAACGAAAATTAGTTTCGCCCGTACCGGTACTGTTTAAAGTTTCCCATACTGGAAATTGTAAGTTTGAGCAATCCACAAACAACATACGCTTTCATCGATTAACGTATATGGTAAGACAGGAGCAATGTCCAGTGCGTATTGGCTAGAACTATTTTGAGCTGAAAGTGTTTTGTAAATCATGGTAGAATTGATTGTAATATATGTATATGAATGAAAAAGTATATGTAAAAGTTCTTGCTGACGACACACAAACATTAATTCTACCAGGATATGTGATATGTGTAGCTGATAATGTATAACGCTACGATGATATTTGCGAATCAATAAGAGATATATTTGATATGGGGCATTTAAGCCGATGATGTTGATTGACGTCAGACATGTTGCATAGAAAAGAGACGTCAGAAGTTCTACACAGACGTATAGATCTTATAAACAGTTAATAATTCTACTGTTGATTTATAAAGTTTTCAATTGAAAGTTTTTTAATATTAACTCGTCTAGAAAAGAAAAAAAAACAAAGACGACAACAATCAACCACAGTAATATATAATAATTTAGACTGAACAAAAAATCACCCTAAAGATTTTCTATTTAATCATTCAAATTTAAAGCTGTAAAACAATAACAATAATTAACACCATACAAATGAAAATGGTCGAATTAGTACCATAAGAGCAAAACCGTAGCGAAACATAAACTGTCATTCCTTGTATTTTCGTCATTTGTTCATTCGTTAGCAATAGCATTTTTGGTGAGCGACAAGCTAATAAGGTTCCCAGAGATGAGGTTATGACAATTAACCCTGCAGAGGCGCAGAACGAACCGCGGGCCGATTCATGTGGTGTGCTGCCACGCGATCAGGGTTGCTACAATTGAGACGATATGCAATGATTCATCAATGGAGCTTGTTGTAGTAGCCACTGGCCTCGTTTTAATTCCTCAAGGCGCGAACGTCGCGAGCGCTTCCAGGATGAGATGCGCCTAACTCGCGTTAGACGCTGTAGCGTAAGGTATTATGATACTCGTATATGTTACGAAGGTTAATGCAAACTGATTAAAAATATTTCAATAGAAAGCTACGTATCTGTATGGAAACCCATTTTCCGGCTGTTGTATCCTAAACAAATTAATAGTAGCTTAACAAATATATAAGATAATTACTATTTCATTAACTTGTGTATCTATATTGCCGAAGTTATATAAAAATAACAATCCGTTGAGAAGAAATATCCGAAACAAACCACCTTAGAATTCCTTGAATGACGTCTCAAACTCTGTGAATTTGAAACGATTTAAAATATTTCTTTGGACCTAATAACACGCAAATCGAGCTAATCACACAAGTCAATTCATCACTTACTTAGCCGGCCTTCCATCCACGCGTCAAATGACGCTCTTCCGACGACCAAGGACGCCGTGAGAGTGGCCAGTCATCACATCGCACAAATTGTAGTGCTAACGGCTTCCGCGTTGCCACCGGCGACATTACATAGATGACATTCTAATAGTACTTTGAAAATAAATGCTTTACAATTACAATACTCGTAAATTCCAATGATATTGAATTTCCTACTTTTATATCTATTAATCTTTAATTGTGTAATCGAAAATACCGGAGTAAATATACACAAGGGGAACATTGGGGAAAACACGAAATCTGTGACAATACTCGTAAAGTTTTATTGCGTCAAAACAATTCACATATAATGTTATGTACACACGCCATGTTTATTAACAAAACTGTTTGACGCTCCGTGATGTCTTATAATTTTTATCCTCTGACTGAGCATTATGATTATTATTTCATTTTAAATTATCTACAACCTACTTACATGTATTTGCTGTAATTGCTCGACTGATGTAAAAGTGTCTTACGTCTATTTAGTAGTAAAACAATGTACGTAATCTTTTTGTTCATAGAATTATTCGTTAATAATTCATGGTTTATTTGTTAATAATACACGCTACGTTATTTAAAACTTCATTTAAAGTTAAGCGGACACCATGAAGTGGACAGAAACAAATTTAGAAGGACGTTAACACGTAAATGTACTGATTTAAACTTTTACCACTTTATGTCTTGTTAATTTATGTTTTGTATCTACTTTAGTATGTATGTACTCAAAGAACTATTTTTTTAAATAATATGATATTGATTATGAGATTGGTCGTATCCTCAGCAGTGGAATGATACAGGCTGATGATGATTATGATGATGGGTTTGAATACGTTGAATATGAATATGGGCTAATTGAAGCCAAACACATTAAGAATATACTCGTAATTAAACTCAAGAAACAAGAAAACATCAACCTCGCGTTGCATTTAATAAGATTGTACATTCAACAAAAAAGTTAATTAGTGTACTAAAATGTATGTTCTATTGACATCACCTTGAAAATAAGAAAGGAAAAAAAGTATTACGTGTATAAAAAAACAATTTAACAAATAGTAAGAAGGTAGCAATAGATATGGTTTTTATGAATGAAAAGTTACAAGCAGACGTAGTGTGACTATTATATGCAAATTTTTATCGTAACATCGACTTAATTATACGCGGTAATGACGACAAAATCGTCTGTGTCCGCCGGACGTTGGAGAGTAGTGAAGAATATCAAGATTTTTATATTTGCAGAGAAGGTATTCGTTCTGATCAAGTCAAAGTATAACTACATCTATATAATTTATATAATTAGTTATTACATTCATAAAAGAGGATAGTATTATTTCTATAAAACATACTTTCTATAAAACATACGAGTGTGATCGATCACACTATATGTAAAAATATGTAATTTTGTGAAGCGTGGATTTCCACAGAATATTTTTTTACTCGCAAAGAACAAATTTAATTTTGCATGTGAAAACAATTTTATTTCATTACCAAAAATATATTTTTGGCCCGAGTTAGTAGTACCTGCCGTGCAATAACTTTGATACGGGCCCAAAAGCGTACATATACTATTTTTATGAATACTAAAAGTACAGAGAATTAAATCTCAGGTAGATCACATAAAACAATTCGAGAATGAAGTACTAATCTGAACTTTCACAGAATTCTATATAAAATTATTATAAATCGGATAAAAAAGGAATAAAATATCAAGGTATACTCACTCTTTCTTATTGTTGACTACAATGACTAGCTTCACTTTCCGAGGGCCCTTGGTCATTTTGCAGGTATCCTTGCTGCTCTCCACCGGGCCCTGGGTCAGAATTTTTAGTAGAGGAATGTTTTCGTGTTCTATACCACTACAGCCCATCGGCGGGTCTCACGGTCACCTCACTGACATCTTTGTTAGCTTGGTCCACTGGTTTGGCAACACATATTTAATATTAATCTTCAATAATATCACTTGAGTCCATTAATACTGATTGTCAATCACCCGCACTAAAAATCACTGGTCTTATATAATACTGCTTAATACTTCTGCACCAAACGATAAGCTGTTGGAGCCGTTTTATCATTTGAGATTTGGTCGAAAACGATAAAGGAATATTGTGTAAAACATAATAAAGGATTATTTGATACAGCGCCCTGGGTTGTGACGTTTCATCTTATGCAATCAGAGATATGAAAACGGGAAATAAAGTAATTAAGAAATCTACATTTAGATCGATAATTGTTCGGTGATAAACGTAAATTTAAATCTGAAGAAGCAAATATTAAAATAAGGACTTACTAAGCTATAGGGCCTATAATAACTCCTGGCCTTATGCAATGTATTATATAATGTACAGTTACAAATGTGTTTACGTGGTGACAGCCGTTATCAAAATGGCACATTTCCACTGAATGGCATCGGAATCACGTCAAGATTTATAGATGATGAATGATGATACATGGCGACACGGCCCCGATTGTGAAGATTGTGATAACGGTCTATCTACTATAGCGAACGCACTCGCAACACAGCCGTAAATAGACCAAATATTTAATATTTAGGCAACGTCAACGTTGTTTAATTTGTGTGTCACACATATATGTCAATAGCGCGTCCGTTTGGTTCCCGCGTTTCAAATTGTCTTGATGCAGATGAGACGGCTGCATCTAACTCAATTGATAGTAATTGTATCGATTGTGTCGATATTGATGCTGAAGATATGAATAAGCGGACAGATCGAAGCGAGAAGTACCATCAATAAACAGATTGAAAAGAGATGCGCAGTGATATTGTAATAGATTACTAAGAACTTTCTTTTAGCCGAGACAGTATTTGTTAATTGGATAAACAACTTCATATATTCATCTACCCACAAGTCAGTCCACCGAACATAATCAGCAAGAAACAGTTTGTTCAACATAAATATAAACATACGTAAGTTTTTATATACATTTACGTCAAAAGATACGGAGATTGTGTGGGACTGAAGTCGTGACCGAAAAGGGATTAAGTTAATTTGTCCCGTCCAAACATTTCAACACAAACTTGCAGTGACGCAAAATTAAAAAATTATCATCATTTGCTCGGATTTACAACCTAGTGTAACTATTAGCTGTAGTGTTCATGAGAAATACGTCGTTCAGGACTTGATCTTGACCAACTGCAACGTAGTTTCAGATAAATAATTCAGATTTCAGATTGCCCTCACGTATAACAGATAGCGGCTACTATGCTTTCGGAATCTGCTATAATTTTTTACCTACTGTACCATTACAACCACGTTCCAGAAACAATAATAATTATGAAGATCTCCTTTTGCCAACAATATGAATTTCTAGACACGTCAAAACATTAATTAAACATTACCTTCTGACAGCCTCGTTAGAAATTATTGTGATATTATTATTCAATCAAGTTCAACCAATATCGATCATTAAATATATCATAATCCTTGTGATTACGTTTAATAATAATTCAAATACGTCAGCGTGCTTAAATTATATATCGTGCCCTACATAATAATAATCCGCTAATTACTTTGTTGTAATAGTGTTGATAGTTTAGACAATCCATAATAATATGAATGCGAATGGTGAACATTTTAAAATCAGATACTGAAGAAGAAGCGCACCTCTTTACAAAAGTGCGTTTTAAATTTAAATATCACTTGCTAACGGTGAAGGGAAACATCGTGAGGAAACCTGCGCATCTTAGAGTTTATAAAAAAAAAATATTAGGTGTGAGAAGTCTGCCAACCCGCACTTAGACAGCGTGGCGGACTATGGCCTTAACTCTCTCAATATGAGAGACTTATATTCCAACAGTGGAATGATAAATGGGTCGGTAATTATTACATACCGGCGTAACATTTTGGGGGTAGTTTTAGATAAAAAGTGTAATATTTACATTTTTTCTCAAAAATAAGCAAGAGGTTGGTCATAACAATCTTTAAACCCATCTACTCACTCTCACCCCTCAGCCCCGAATCCAATTTCCGACGCGTGAGGCCGTAACCGGTCAACCGACTAGGTTACATGAAATATGGATAACATCATGCATTACTCCACAATCATATTTTTAAGGTCTCAAAGCTTACAAAGTTAATTTGCCGGCGGCGAAGACCGGGCGACGGGGCGGGCTCAAATGCGTTATAATGGTAAATTTCGCTCGCTCTCGTTTCGAGTTCGTGTGGCGTAAATTGGTGTGGACAAGTCACAAGCGGCGGGCGGTTTGATCAATTTATGAGGCCGGCGCAGCCTTGCAATGGTTGTGACAGAAGTCACGATATAATCCTCACTTAAATAATTACGTCTGTAAAACTTTATTACTTAATTAAAGTTTTAGGTAGCTATTCTTACAGACACTAATGAGCTCAAGACGATACAGGTTAATTATAATATATAAGGTAAACCGCTATCTCAACGATAAGATACAGCTTAAATAATTAAAATATTCATTGTTTATATCAACACGCCAGTTCCCTTATGGGGTAGGCGGCGAGTACCAAAGTTAAATATTTTAATAACATAATAATTACTAAAAAATTATTACATTTGAATATGCATTAGACCCATATTCCAACAGTGGAATTATAATGGGTCGATTATATATATATAATGTATATATATATATATATATATGTGTGTGTGTGTGTGTGTGTGTGTGTGTGTGTGTGTGTGTATGTATGTTGTTCTAAGTATACATTTATATTTATTTCTTTTAAAATGCGTCATATATTTATCCCTTGAATTTAGTATCTTTTTTTTCCGATAACGCCTGCCCCGAATTATTCTTCACCATCGCCAAAGCTTGGCTGGTAGAGAATGTCATTAGGCATTAAGTCAGCCTTTTGTTAAACTAATCCAGATATAAAAGTGTTGCAATAAAGAATAAATAATTAAATACATGTTGACATTGTACTGCTGTCGTTCTGCAAGCCGTGGGACCTCTGTGCTGCTTTACCACAGCCCTTGGCCCTATATCCCGTTGAAGCTTATACCTCGCCCCACACACCAAAGTACGAAGCGGGCCGGGAACTTCTGTAATTTATTCATAGTCGAGTAATGACACTCGATTACTTTAGCGTTAACCCTTTACAACGACTCGCCTTTAAAAAAGTTGTTTTTTGTGGGCCCGAAGTATGAGTTCATTTGAGCGTTTAGCGAAAACGTTCATCGTTATATTATGTATGTATTATCTTCAGAGCGAGCTCGCAAGCGACACATTATAGACATGCAAATTGATCCGCATAAATAATGTTTTTCGTTCACTATGAAATTTTTATGAGGCTTTCCGCTTATGATGAAATGGTCGATACTTAAAAAACGATATAAATCGACCCATTATGATTACACTGTTGGAATACGGGTCTCCTCTCATATTGGGGGGTTAAGGCCAGAGTCTACCACGCTGACCAAGTGCGGGTTGGCAGACTTCACACACCTTAGAAAATAAAAACGTAACTTCGTAACGTCACGCCTGTAAACCCCGAAGGGGTAGGCAG
>DWMG01002135.1:0-13755 GCA_018244855.1 Elbella merops | reverse complement strand
GGGTCTTTTATAAATCTGTGATTGATTTAATCGCTTATTCACAGTTCATTGTTCTCGCTGCTTGCTTCGTCGCCGCCCTGGCTGCCCCCGCTTCGCCTGACGCTAGCGCGCAGATCCTTCGTTACGACAGCGACAACATCGGCGTTGATGGATACTCATACTCGTAAGAACATACCACTAACTATTATTCAATCACCTATGTATAGTAATACACGTGATTTTTTATTTAATAATTCACGTACTCGTATAGGTACATCATTCATAACATTAAATATAATATTGATGATAGCTTTTAACGTTTTTGGAGTTAGTTACACATATAAATTTTTTATCCATTTTATGGAATAAAATATTCAAAAATAAACATGTATATTATTACACAATTATCATTAATAAACCCAATTTTATTAGATTAGAAGAGTGGTGCATTGTCCTACCTGTCTAATCAACATTGCAATTTATTAGTTCTCATATATTGCATAGAAGCGTAAGTTAGGCCTTCCTTTTGTCACAGATATTTGATATTGATATCATTTTACAGTTTGGAGACCAGCAATGGCATCAACCAAAGTGAACAAGGTCAATTAGCCAATGTTGGTACTGAAAATGAGGCCATCGTCGTCCGCGGCCAGTTCTCCTACGTCGGCAACGACGGTGTTACCTACTCTGTCGCCTACGTCGCTGACGAAAACGGCTTCCAGCCCTCAGGCGCCCACTTACCCGTAGCCCAATAATTCTCCCCAACGTAACCTTCTATCTAGTCCAAAAATACTCAACCTCTAACCCACATTTCTCTTTGTTAAGAATTGTCTAAGCGATTCTGTGATACAATCCCGATTTGTACATTGTTAATAAAACATTACGTTAATTCCATTGGCTTCTTTTATTTTTCTGTTACATTAATAAGTAAGAGGTGTCTGTTTTGATGATATCTAATTAAGGAAATCTGAATGATAAAAAATTGATGTAAGTAAATTTTAATTATTTTTAAGTAAAAGTAAAAGTTGCATCACATCACGAAATGCATTATAAGTGCATTTATCACTCATATCAACTATGCAATATAAACATTTTGATCGAAAGCTTTTCGATGAATCTATAATATGATGGACTCTAAAATAAAATAATTTCTAAATATATGTATGTTGCTAACTAAATATTAAAATACGAAATGTTTTCGGCAAATGCAAAGTTAAATATTAATAATTGTGTACACCATCGGCGATGAGCGATGAAAAGAAGAGATTAAAGAACAATTCCATCATAGTGATATATATGATATTAATATGATGTTAAACGCTTACACTTTTTAATCCTTTAGAAACCCTGCATAGTACGGATAGAAAAAGATTGCTGGTTGTTATATGGATTCTTGTTGAAATGTCTGAAGCTGCAGAGAGCCGTGTTCAATGTAACCTAAGGGCAGCTAAAACGACGGAAGCTACGCATCCAAGGAAGAAAAGGATAAGAACTTATGTCAGAAAAGCAGCAGCATACATTAAAATTATAGGGTAGGAAAATTTGGCGATAGAACAAATCGAATGAAAGACAACAGTGTATCCTACAAACTTGTCGAATATTTGAAATTTTAGTTTTTTATAGCTTTACTTTGCTTACCGTTGATACATTTAGTGTATAGCACATTCGTTGACTATAATTATGCGAAGTTGACAAAAGCTCTTCTGTCAAATACTCTCCTTAAATATGAACAGCAGAAGCAACTTTTTGTCTCTGCTATTGTTATTAGATATATGTATATTAGAGGTCGTCTGATTTATTGGGTACAATTGTAATACATAAGCAATGATAAATCTTCGCCATGATCACACAGTCATGGCGAATCCACTTCATCAATAGGGGACGAGTCAAAATATTTTTTTGACATTTATAATGAAGAACTGCGATAGCTTTGTAGGCAATTTTATTATTTCTCACAAAATATTGACAAAAGGAGTTAGAGTATCATCATATTAAGCCTATTTCTGTCCACTTCTGGACGTAGTGCACTTCTAATGAGCGTCCTTGGGCACTTTCACATGGACTTTGCTTATAATCCTCACTTTGGGCATGCCCTTTCAGGATCGTTTATAGTTTGTCTTTAGTTAGGTCGTAGTGTGGTAAGTGGCTTATTGTAGACCAGTATGGTAATTACATGTGACCTTCCTACTTCGAACCACTCCTCTGGGTCCATCAGCTATCTCATTACAATTTTAATGTATTTATCCTTGGAATTATAAGTTTTGTTCGCTCCAATGAAGGCACTATCTAACCTATTCGGTTTTTCCAATACGTGTTTACTTCGTAGATATGTGCATTGACAGATTAAGACTTTTTAAGCGTTTATGGTCTTACGGTCCGGTTTTGACACTCATTCTTGTCACGACTGACTATGCAAACTATTTAATAGATTCCTTTCTGAGGTGATCCCAGTGCGCTATGATGGCTAGTCCTCCATAAAAATATTAATAGAGTTATACCACAGAATCTTGTATTAAAAAAAACGTTATATTACGCGTGTAATCCCCGAAGGGGTCGGCAGTTGGTTTCTATGTGTTCTGTCTTTAAATACAATACTAATAAATAATTTGGTCAGATATTACTTTGCGAAAATCTGTTTCTAATATTTAGGTCAAAGTAGTACCTATTGCCATTTTTTCATTGTGGCAATATTTCGCGTTCGTGGTCAACCCACGTGACAATGAAATTTTACTATGCTAATAGTATTCACGCCATAGTAATCTTTGTCAAAATCTTCTTGCTACTATCCTTCAACAATAGGTACAATCGTAGCCTATCAGTATCAACAACTATTACTTTACGATATTTTATTTTTTTATTGAATAATTTATGTACATACATAAACAAATTTAAAGTAAATAAAAGGAATTAGTGCCCCTTTGGTCGAGTGGTTGCAAGCGCGACTGCCTATAGGGATGTCTTGGGTTCAAATCCCGGGTCGGATACTATTAGATTTTTGTAATTTAAGATTTCTAGTAGTGACACGGAGTCTGGGTCTGTGCCCGGTGTATGGCTATAGTCTCTTCATCTTTAAATAGTACGTAAACGTAACTGGTGAAACGTGGGGGTGTAATATACTCCTCTGGTTACCCTTTCGGGACTTACAAGCGTGATGTTACGTTTTGACGAAAAAAGAATGAGATCTATAAAAATGTACTGATTATTTCTAAAGAAATAAATGTTTCAAGCGTTTTAAAGATTAAATATCACTTGGTTTAACAGTGAAGAAAATCATTGAAGACATCTGTGCATCTTGGAGTTTATTGTATTAACGACCGATTGTAGAATCGCTCGCGCAGAGGAATGACATGTTAAAAATGTATTTCCTTTGTAACCTTTTTAATTCACTTCGCGTCCTTAACCTTGTTGTGTAAGCGTTAAGTAATCATCAACCGATAAACGCTCAATACACTGAAAGCGAGGCGACATTTACAAACGCTTAACATACAAGTCGTGACAAAAGTAGTGTAGGCGGTCCCAAGCAAGGTGGAGTGATGACATACGTGAGCTGGTTGGCAGCGGTTGGATAAGATCTGTACGTCGACTTGAATCACTCGTTATTGCAGAGGCAGGCCCAATGTACAGACTCCAGATTCCAGTAGTGGAGGAAAACAAGCTGATAATGATGATAATGGATAAAGTTTAGGTTATTTTACGAATTTTATTAGTATTTGGAGTGATTTTATTGATTTCCGAATTGAATTATGTACTGAATAATCTTATGTGTTTTTTTATAGTCTGACTAATTCTAGTATAGTATCTATCTGAGGTTCTTCTTCATGAGCTCTCGCCTATCGAAACAATATAATATTAGTGAATTAATATTATACATTCACATACACATTAATATTATAATGTGTTTATAATATACCTGAGGGGTGTAAGGGGTTCCAACCACCATCTCAGGAGCCCAAGTCAACCTCACCTGCACGTGGTGCACCCTGCTATTACAGACGCGGCTCTGGCGACCGGCAGATTGCGGTATAGCGCAGCCTAAATAAGCACGGCTAAATGCCCTGGCCGTCGACGGGCAGCAGCGTCGGCGGTGCGAAAAGTCGTGCCCTGCGATCTCCAACTCGCATGCCCAGCGTGGAGATTACGGGCATAAACCCACTTTGGGGAAGGCCTATGTCCAGCAGTGGACTAAGAAAGGCTGATGATGATATACAATAATACACAAACAATCTAAAGGATTATTTGATGCAAATGTGAATCTTGTTGTCCTATAGACGCTCAACGTTTTACTTTGTCATATACGTGTATGTATGTGTATTACAAGACAAGAAAGGGGTTCATTTCATTCTAAGTAAACAAATATTTTTCTGTAGCCAGTGTCAATTAGTTAAGGTACCGAATAAGGTTTTCGTGTGAGAACGCAACAAACAGATACATTAGGCGATTTCTGGATGTATGTTTGACAGGTACGACCTGTGCAATAGATACCTCTGCGTAAAGGATTGACTGAGCAATTTTCTCCGTCGTCACTTTTGAGTTTGCCCCCATCCGTACCGACCGTACTCTGATCCCGTGGATGAAGAGGTTAGTCTTTTCAGTGAAGCTCTGTAGGCTGTGTTTGTGGTCCTGATGTTATTTTATGACGATGAAAGCAACTGTAAAACTATGACAATAGTTGAATATGATTTATAATTATAGGTGGTTTGCGCCCACTTAAGCGTGACAGCGGATAGAAAAAATTAATGATGTTTTATTTTCATTAAAAAAGGTACGCTATTATGATGTGTTACTAACAGGGTTGAAATGATCAAGACTATTATTTTCTTTGATAATTATCATGATAATTATCAAGATATTTCTCAATGATAATTATCACTTCGAACACTGGGTACTAAATAAAATTTATCTGCAGCAGTTCTAAAAAGTATTTTGCTTAAAATTTGCAGCTCAAAGCGGCGGTAATTTTGTACAGAACAGTGCCCCGACTTAATCTCGTTGACCCATATCGCAGGCTTGGGTAAAAATATATGCGCTTAAAAATTCATTTAGAGGAGAGCCCCGTCATGATTTAGAGCGGTCTGTTTTATTAAAAAATTCGCGATTAAAAACTAGGTCCTCTTCGAATCTATCGCGGCGACTAGCGAGTGGGCCGCCGCCGCCTTAAGTAGGCTGAGCGTGACGCGGCGAAACCGATACAACTTATTGTCCAATTAATTTATTATGCTCTTAATAGAAACTCCATTTGTCTGTACATGAGATTAAGCCTTCATGGCATTGGTTTATTCGTAACTTATTAGCACATATTAGTTTTTTTACTGTAGTTTTTTTCCATGGAGTAAAGTCTAGTTAGTATATTTTCACTATGGATCGAACAAATGTAAAAAATGGCCAAGTTAATTATTGTAAAATGTTTTGTGTTGGATTTATTCAATCTAAATTTTTTTTTATAAAAATAAAATTAAGCCTGTTATTAAATAATCTGTTAAAATATTCAGTATAATGTGGATCTACTACTGATTATGAGCAAAATATTTAGGACAAATGAGATACTTCAAAGGAAATTGATTTCAGGAATTCATTAATATTCCCATGAATCTAATATAAGTAAGATTATTCTATTAAACATGTTTCTTTATAATAAGAGTATTTACTTTATGGATGTAAGTAATTTGAAAAGTTTTTGCATCTTTATAAGTCGCGAAATGCATCAGTAACCGCGATTTTCTTCGAGCTGCCGATGTCCAGAGCAGAACCGGCTTCCGCATGACGTGTTCGCGACTAATGGGCCGAGTCGTGCCAGTACCGCTCCTCGCGTCGCGCCAACAGGTGCTCTGCTCGGCGCAGCACACTTTGGAGTCGTCCTGCCACCCTGCTACTTTACTTCGCGAACACAAACCAAATACGGACTTTGTGCTAAACCTATATATGCAAAACAGTGCCGTTTATGTTTCGAATATTTGAGATAATTTTGCAAATTGATTTTTAAAACTTATTTGCAAGTGTTTTCGTTTTACTAATATATCTTCGTTTTTGATTGCTTTCTCTTGATCCTTCATAGGAAGAAATCGGGTAGGCAAAGTAGGCGTATTTTCCGTGTCGTTGTCAATATCAGCATTGTGGTCTTGGTAAGTACGTGGTCAGTTTTATGCTGATATTTAATGTTTATATTTAAATGTTTATAAGACATGTCTAAACTGTTATTGCTGCAGTAAAATAGAAAGATATGTTTAGTATTATTTGTAGGAGAAAAGGTACATTTGAAATATACATACATATCTTTACGTCAAGTCCCTTACGGGGCAGGCAGGGAGCACAGAGTGCCATCTTTGCATACCTGCCGTGTATCTTTCACATTCATCAATCTCTTCTTACATGCATTATACATCTGTTCGTACATTTGAAACGTATTATTATTTCTTTTTGTTTGTAAAAGTTGTTTACCTCCTTGGCCATAAAACATGAATTACATATCACTTTTCATTTGTAGAAACTATCAATTAGTTTACAACAGGTTCGTATAACGCGAAGGAAAGCCGTGAGAGTGAGTTTCTAAGAGCTGGGCAGAATGTTTTTGTTTGATCTGATGTACTCTGTAATTTGTTTGATCAATATCCACAGAGATACAGCAGCCGGTCCGTTACATCTCTATCTGACCAATGATTTACTTAATGTGGTGTCAAGTGTTTAATTATACGTTTTCCGTAATCTATATCAGTCGCTGACACTTGATCTTGTGTTCCGTGGCAGTTATTAAACACTATACAAGGAACGTCATTTGCATCAACATAATGTGATCAACTTAATAGTAGCCTTTAGCTGACCGCTGTCGGTGCCGCCAGGACGCGACCTTATATGTTATGCACAGGTATATAAACCGACAAATGTATGGTGCGCGTTTACATATACAGAGAGTGTCATTGAACTTGATTAATTATCTGTCTATTTTTATTTGTGTCATTGTATGTATGTGGTCCAAAAATAAACTGGTATAGCCATTATTTAGGGCGATACGTTTTATGAACATTATATCTTTGCCAATAATAATTGTAATGTTTTTAAGGATTACATTGTTTTCATTTCGACTTGACTATTTAATTGTTATAAATTAAAAAGAACATATTAGTTTTAATTGAACTTTGTTCTGTTTTGTTCAATTGTGTAATTTTCGGAATAGTATTTGATGGACTGTCCCGATAAAATTGGGAATCTTCTATTCCCATACGGAGCCGTTCATCACACTCTGCTGATAATACGAAGTCCGTCCGTTATCTCGGTACACTTACCGGGTGAAAATATAGACGGCGCTGCAGATTAGAATACGGGGACAGTGGATTTTATTATTCTCGTGCACGTCGATGGCTGACGTGAAACTTGTTCATAATAACTAACGAACAGCGACTGGCTCTCTCGACCGAATGGATTACTATTAATCAGTTCAAAAATACGCCTCTCGTCATTATTTAATGAATCGAGCTATGATTAATTGATAGGTCCTCTCTAGACTTTGTTGCGTCGGATGACCACAGGCATGCTTGTTTCTGCCTATTTATAGCAAGATGATGTGAAAGTGTAAAAGCTGTGTGTAGACCTCAACTAGGAATTGTCACTGCGGCACTAGTGTGATCCGGATTCAATACTCTAGTTTCCTGGAGATGCGGACCGAGGAAGCGTTTTGACAATTCTCAGTGAAATGGGATTGTCCTTTTTGAAACAAACATTATTACCCCAAATATTATACTATTATATCTTTCTCAATTTTCTTTTTTTCTTTTGCACCTGCCTTTTTTATTTTAGAGTTGATACTATTCTCCAAGGGTTGACTGGTGGAGAATGCCACTAGGCATTAAGTTGGCCCTTTGTCATACCTATATATGGTGTGCAATAAAGAGTAAATATATAAAGTAAATAAACTGCTGACCTATAGGTCCTGAGTTCAATCCCCGGATCGGGCAAAGTATTATTATGACTCTCTAACTTGAAATTCACAGTAGCAGCTGTAAGTCTGGATTCGATATGGCAATGGGCTCACCATCAATTCCACGAATCGAGGGAGTGTACTACACTCTTCTAGCCGATCGGGAAAGTACAGGTGTAATGTTATTAACCAACAAATGAACCACTTCTACCATTTCGCATCCATAGATACAAGAAATTTTGCTTTTTACCGATTGGGGCCGATCCGACATATATCTTATATAACGGCACAAAAAGTCATTATTGCATGATGCTTAGACAGACAGCTCGTACGAACACATTATAAAACAAAGCGATAACAACCTCGAAGATAAAGGTTCGAACGATAAAGAGAACTGTAAATAAACGGCAAAAACAAAGTTTGTGCGCGTCAATGTTTTGTTCAATGGCTTTCGCACATACGAACACATTCCGCGCCGCGGCTCTCACAAGCCCCAACACCCAAATCCACACAAGAAACGGATCAGCGGCGTCGTCTCACTGGCAGCGAGCGGCGAGAAACGAGCTAAGCGATAATTTAACGATAGGAAACCGCTGATGTAGAAGCTATAGGTTAGGTTAGTCGGCATCTGCACTTATGTTTTAAATTTGGAACTTGTACAATGTTCAAGACCGAAGATGTAGGGGGCACTTAACAAACATCTCTTGTCGAACAACAGAAGGTCCAATATAAATGAAATAAATGTCTCTCCGATCATGACAGCAAGGAAAATTCAAGTAGTGTTGCTTAAAGGTATGGACCACAGCAGCAAATCATCATTGAAGTTCAGGAAGTTGGACAGTTAACTTTTTTATAATATAATTGGATGATAGAGGGAATCTCCGAAATCAGCGCATATGTAGGGAATGACGAAAGTAGAAGTACGTCAGATTTATATATATACATTTGGTACTCGGTGTTCGGTCCCGTAACCCCGTACCTCATTGAACGGTACCAAATAACGGCGGAGACACACGATAATATGACACAGTTGCACCACATGCCTCTGTAGGATAAACACACACTATCAGCCTGTCATCGTCCACTGCTGGACATAGAACTCTCTTCTCTGTGTGATAAACATAAACGAAAACTTACGTTCTTGGTACGCGTAGCTCATCGTTTTGTGTAGAGCGATTAAGTAAAAGAGTCAAAAAAGCGAGTTCACGCTTTAGCAGATCGCATGCGGCCGCGGCATCTATCACGCGCGTATAAATATGCAGCAATTATGTTAAAGCGCAAAAAGTTGCGGCGAGTCAATCGCCCGCTCGCCGACGCTTCTCTAATTGTTTACGTACTTAACTGGCTTGCATTGTAGTCACAATGCACGGAACTTTGCGCCCCTAACTACCCCAGCTTTCTGCCCAAAAGCTCTATTTTTCGATCTCAGTTCGGACACCAACTCTAACGTGACCTGATGTAGGTCTGATACTATTTTGTCCAGAAGACGTATGAATACGTACATATATACGAGTAGCTCATCGTTTTCTTGTCGTGATATAGCTTTAATGCTGTTTCCTTCTCAAAAGTCACATTTGTCAGTATATTCGTAACACAAGCTCATGTCCTATAGGATAATTACCGAATAAAAATTTTTTTTAAGCCTCTACGTTCGCTTATATGTCCCAACATAGCTTTCATGAAGTTTTCTGCCCGAAGGTCGTGCAAGTGCCCATAGGCGACGGTGACCATATACCAGCAAATGGCCTGTCTGCCTATTTGCTAGGCTAAATAAAAAAAAAATACAAAATCAGGTCAGTACTGTATACCTATATCTACCTGGTTTTTTGGGTTGAGCTCGAATTTGTCTTTAGATAGGATCAGATATCTTCAAGGGCCCAGGGTAAGGGACGGTTGTGAAATATGTAACGAAATATTTACAATACGACAGATATACATTTTTGAGGACAATATTTGTATACAAATCACCATCCCACTCAAGAGTCCTGAGGTTAATACTGACATGCAACTTTTTATAAACAAAATTATGTGAATTTGAAAATAAAACTTTCACACTAAATAAAAACTATCTGAGGAAACTTGCGTACCTTAGAGTTTCCCAAAATTATCTCAAGTCGTGCGAAATCTGCCAACCAGCACTTGGTCAGCGTGGCGGACTCGGGCGTTAAATCGTTATATTTGGAGAAGAGATTCTGTCTAACAACGGAAAATAAAACGGGTTGATGATAATGCAAATAATTATGCTTGTCTAGTTAAAAATGATAAACACAATCATGATACCGTTTTCAGTTTCAGTCAGACCTTAGTCGCTTAAGTTTTATAGTTCTTTTATGTCGTAGGTATCATCATCATCATCGTCGTCAGCCTCTAGAAGTCCACTGCTGGACATAGGCCTCCCCTAATCCAGCAGCTTCCCGCTGTCTTCTTCAGGTCGTCAGACCATCTGTTAGGAGGGCGACCTACGCTCCTTTTACCGAGACATGGTCGCCACTTAAGACTCGTCGTAGGTATAATAAATAATAATATATTATGTACATATATTACGATAACCAAAAGCGTAGCAAATAGACAACATTAAGTCCAACTGTGGAAAAGCTCACAACATTATATCAAAACAGTTTCCTAAGAACGTTTTAACATAAAAAATGAATTGCATAAATTATGTACAAGCAGTGATTTCATAGCACAATCCGATCGGACTCATTAACGGCCAATCACTGCATTAATTACTGCATAGCTGCAGCGGCGCAGTGTGTGCACTTTTAAGGGCATGTGTGCCGTGGGAACAGTGCGGGCAGCAACGACGTACGATCTGTCAGCCGAGGGGTACAACACACATAACATACATCGCTACTCCATAACCCCTTCACCATCCTTGTGCGCAATTAAACCAGCAATGTATATTTCAGAGCTACGAATAACGCACAAACACAGGGTCATTACACATGTGTAACATTCATATAAGTGGTCCGCGTGACAATTATGTAGATTCGCAACGATACTTGCGAGATGCTTGCGGCGTTAGAGCACCCAGCGTATTACCATGTCTTCGTGTTTTTGCTCATTCACACGGAATATTGTTCAATATATTATTTGTAATTAGTATAAATGGCTTCAGTACTAATGCGTGGAACATTTGCAAAATAACGCGACACCTGACGCAAGGTGCGCCGTATATGGGGCGCCTGTCGCGATATGGATACTCAGTCGGGAACACTCGGACAATGGTAAACAGTACCATTGTTAGTTTATACCAATAATCTTTATATGTACGTATTTACGAGTTTTTATTATCGTTTGTGCGTCCGCAGAATATAAAAGTCATTTTAATTACTCCCGCCAGCCCGGATACTAATTGAATCACCATTACCGGCGACGTTTCTTTACAGCAGAAGCAAACTTCGCATCTGGTTTCGTTGCAGTGTGTTTCAAAATTCGATACGTTCGTCTCTGAACGTACTTCGCGTTCATATACTTTTATTATTTATAATAATGCTTAATTATGAGTATGTAAATCGTTTTCAATATAAGTAATTAACAATTTATTGAGGTCGTGACAAAAAAGATGTGGTTCATGTGGAGCTGTCTTAACATAATTTTCAAGGTTGGGTTATAAATTCAGTTCGAATTTTCCGTTTTGTAGGAACTTATTAATTTAGTCATATTAAAATCACAATACAATTAAATTCTTTAATGCTCTGATACATCTCACTACTTTGATATGACATTATCAAAGTATTGACACTCTGGTATCATCATCATCATCATCATCAGCCTATCTCAGTCCACTGCTGGATATAGGCCGCCCCAAAAGGGGGCTTATGCCCGTAATCTCCACGCTGGGCATGCGGGTTGGATATCACTCTGGTATACCAGACAAATAATTAATCGTACATATTAAATATACACGCGAGGTATTGGTGAAGGAATTACTCAAAGTGAAAAAACTAAAGATTTATATATATATATATATATATATATATATTTTTTTATTACAGATAGGCTCGCGTTTGGCTGCAATCCCGCCTGATGGAAGGCGAGATGCAACCTAGGGTGTAGCAAGCTCGCCTAGAAAGTGCCTATTCACCCTTATTTATACTGGAAGCTCATAAAAAATATAATAAGGTTAAATGGCTTGACTGCGACTATGTAGCGGTGATAGGGTTGAGCAAAATGGCATAATAGAGCAGTACTTACTCATGGCGCCTACCGCTCCAAGTAGATAATATATACCATTCGTAATGGGAAGTATCGCTGGAATACTTCATGTTTTATAAAGGTGTTCCCGCTGCGACGGGTTTATATAAAATGGGTCCACATTCTACTCAATGTATATAGTGTTTTCCAATTACAGGCTCCGTGTTCGTATTAATTCTTGAGTTTGTGTGTTTAATTTTATGAAGCTGATTGCGGACATGGCTGCAACGGCTAATTATGCTTTGTTTTGTTTTCAGCAATGAGAGCAGGTGTTAAACCAACACTACGATGATATTCTCATGAAAAATTAGCTTTTTGTAATCTATGTAATTGAGATAATATTCACAATGAACACGACAACCTTATTCTGCTTGAAAGACTTGCGTCCTCCCAAAATAGTAGGCAACAGATCACCAGTTCAGTAAGCAAACATACCCAAAGTGAGTGTGATGCTACACTAATTAAAATTTAGACTAATTTAGATATTATCACACTACATCAATAGTTCCTTGTAAAAACGTACAGTACAATAAAAACAGTGTTGTTAGAAACATGTATTGCGTGTTTGTAGCGGCGGGCACGCGGCCGGCCGGCGCCGCCTCACCTTACGACAGATATGATTGACACTCGACAAAAAACATTATTCATTAGTTCTAGCTCTGCCAGAATGCAGCGCTCGTAGTAGCCGCGGAATCGTTCGTTCGCAACAAAAACACAGATCGCATGTCCGCCCGCGGCATAATCGACTGTTTCATATTGTATCGGACTTGTCGCTAACTTGATCAGCTGCGTAGACAAATTCAAAACGCTACAATTGTTTAACATTACATTGATTCGTTCATAATGTCCCTTTTGTAGTTCCCATGGTGTTCCCATGGTTACCCATGGCACGAACATATAGATAGACCTGCAGACGAAAGAACAGGTAAACAAATATATAACGCGAATGTGGATGGAGACACGCTGAAGGAAGATGGTGAGATCTATGGACATGGTGAGGAATGTAGAAGGAGCGCGTCAGATCCATAAGGATTTTTGACACTCGGTGCTCTCAGCCCACCTCGTAACAAACCTGGCGACACGGTATTAAATAAATAATTCCACGGCCTTTATAACAACGATACGCTACATCAGCATCATCATCATAAACCTATCCCCGTCCACAGCTGGACATAGGCCTCTGGAATGGCACGCCACTGAGCGCATACCTGCGCTACACGTATATTTAATACTTAAGTTATTCGTAAATCTCAAAACAGTGCGAGAAACACCATTGTACTGAAAAAAGTCGTACTTAGAGCCAAAAACAGGTCGTACCATAGCGTTATGTGGCGTCGGCGCAAAAACGTAATAATTTTAATTGTCATCCCGGCCAGATTTTAATTTGGGCGAGCAACAACACTGACGAGCGACCGGTCAGCGGACAGGTTGTTTTGGCGAGCGCGCACATGTGGCTGCAATCAGATGCAGTTCTCACGGTTGGTTAAAATAAAAACTTGCAAATACACCTACTCGGTGACATCGACTTTACTGTGTTGTTAATATGCGATAGCCTAGTGGTCAAGATTTCAGCCCCTCACTCCGGGGGTGCCGGGTTCAATCCCATGGCGCGCACCTCTTTACGAAAAAGTGCGTTTTAAATTTAAATATCACTTGCTAACGGTGAAGGA
>DWMG01002134.1:0-13755 GCA_018244855.1 Elbella merops | reverse complement strand
AGTGAACTGGTTTACAATGCCTCATCATCACATACATCACCGGACGCGACTCTCAACCAAGTGAGAGGTTCCGTCCTCGTTGCATCGTCACTAAGGTTCAGAGAGCACGCGAACTAAATGGGAACTTAGCGCCGTACAAAATTTTTATCACCGTATTTACACTATCAGTCTGTGCGGGGCTTGTCTATTCCTCGTCAACGTTGATCTCCGAGTCGGCCGAGTCTTCATCGTACGTAGAGGAGGAAGCGAAGCCGCGGCCGAGGAGCGCGGAGCGGTTCTTGGCGGCTGCCGCACGATCCCGCTGCCGTCGGTTTTTGAACCAGTTGCCCACCTGCGTTGGCGTCAGCCCCGTCGCCGCCGCCAACTCGCGCTTCTTTGTCGGATTCGGGTACGGATCCTGCAGGTACCACTCTCTAAGCAGCGACCTCGTTCTTTCTTTGAAACAGTGTGTCTTCTGCTCGCCGTCCCAAATAGTTCGTGGAAGAGGAAACTTCTTACGGACACGGTACTTGTCAACGGGCCCCAGCGGACGACCTCGAAGTCTCTCGGCTTCTTGATAGTGAGCCTCCAGCCACAGAGCTTGCAGTTTAGCGTGACTTGAACGTTGAAACCGGTGTCGCTCTAGAATGGAGTACAATTCCCGATGACGACCAGCATGAAATGCGACCACAGCGCGCGCTCGTAACACGGCTTCACAGCGTTCAAGCTCTGCAACATTGGGATGTGCCACAGGCAGTGACCAAAGGAAGCGTGCGAGCCGCTCCACGTCACCACTTTCTTCCAGCGTTTCACAGACGGTAGCCACCTGTGCGGCGCTGAAGGAAAGCGTGGGCAGCGGTAATAGCGGCGTAGGAGCCGCCAGCTCCAGCGCGCTGAGCGCCAGCGCGGGCGCAGGTTCGGTACAGACGGCGGGCTCGGCGGCGCGGTCGGCCGCGGCGGGCCCGCGGTGCGCCTCCAGGATGCGCGCGTGCAGCGCCGCCGTCGTGGACTCGTCCCAGGAGCCGCGCATCGGTGCGAGTGTGCGCGGCGGAGTCGCGCGCGTTGTGAGCCGGCGGCGGTGCGGCGCCGGGGGCGGGCTCACGGCGCGCGCCCGATTGGCTATCGGTTACGGTGCGCGCGACGCGCCGGCCAATCGCTCGCGCCGCCCGCCCGGGGGCCGGATAGCTTTCAACCGCGCCGCGGCGCGTATCCGGCAGGCGCGTTTAACGAGGGCGGCGGGGCGCGGCCCCCCCGCGCCGCCATGATCCGTCACGCACACCGCCCCCCCGCGCCGCCGCCCGCGCCCCACCGCCGCGATCGACGCGCTCTGATCCCTCGCGCGGCGCACCCACTGCCTCCGCTTCGATAGATTACCTGCAAACCTGCAATTAATAGCCTCCATATATTCATCCGGGTGGATTACATGCTTTTATTTGACCGATGTGCTGCTACCGATCGATAAATTAATAAACTTAACAGGTAATCAGCTTTGCACATTTACTAAATGTCAAGGCGATCGTTAAACGACTCGTAGGTAGGTAGAGGATACTTTATCACGTCATGCAACAAGATTACACGTAGGCGATGCATATTATCAAATTATAATCAACAGCTAAAGCGTTGAGTTACCAAAGCCTTTTATGTATATTTAGGTAACACACACAAACACACCTAATTAAAAAAATAGCAAACATCCGTAATCCACAATCGCCCAACTTCATGACTTCTTTAGTTGCCACGCTACAATATGTAGAGCTAAGTAATACATCACTGTGTAAAGCAGATAGTAAGGCGTTACATATTTATCTAGTCAGTTGTACTTTAGGTGCTTATATTTCAGCCCAGTCGTCTACTGCTAACCGCATTCAGCCGAACACAAGTAATGCAAATTGTAAAATATCGCCAGCACCAAGAGGTTTCGGTCGCGCTACACCACAGCGAGATTTGAGCGTGAAAGCCTTTCCAGAGTATTAAGTTATTGAACGGCAAACCACACCCAGGCTGTAACGCTACCCGCCGCCCCCAGCCACCCCCGGGGCCGGGGCTCGTGTTACTATATTCAGAGATTACGTGTATTTCTGATATATTTTTGCGATATCGCCGCGGCGAGTAAATTGAAACTCGAGTCAATTTTTTGTCGTTTCATTCGGCAATTTGTTTTTGTAATGCTCTTATCGTTTCGAGTTAATTTAACGTTTCGTTTATAGAGCTTAACCATCGTCTATATATTTAGAACTTATAAAAAAACGTCTCTATGAAACAGCTCTACATCATTCTACATTTTGTTCTACTGTTTTTAAACTTCTGAAGTTTGAAAGGTACACACGAAAAATGTGTAACTATTGTAATAATTAGATCCACTTCTATAGATTGGCGATGTCAACTGAAATGAACTTGTATATGACTATTTTATAAATAAGCGATTCCTTAAACGACATACCTACATATTTTCTGACGGGTTCTATTTTTAAAGGGTTAAATGAAAAACACCGTCAATTCGTTGTTTGTTTATTTAGGTACATGTAGAGTTAGAGGGGCACAAATAGAGAGTACCTACAGTTTACTATGAAAGAGTTTTTTTTATGAAAATCCTTGTTTTTGCGATTATCGACATATTTTAGATTTGGCTACTAATAAGATGTAAACATATTTAATAACTTTTCATTTATCGTAGCCTTGACACGGACGGAGATCAAAAACGAACAGAAATGTAGAGCAATGCGACACGGTCGGTTCGGATTTAGATGGCCGCTACAAGCAAATTTTCACATGTACTTCCGTGCTCCGGTAGACACGCTAACCGGTCGGTTATCACGGTAAAGCAACTTCCGGTAGGCGATATAACCGCATACGCGTAGGTATAGATCAATCTCTACAGGAACACCGTAACGGAACAAACCCATGGTCTTTCTCTACTTACCTATAGAGTCGACTACAATGGCGTATCGTTAATCGGGTAGAGTCTAACCCAGTCGTTATTTGTTGCTCTACATTTCAGACTTTGATTTCCTTTGTAAATTGTAATAAACCTTGGATTACATCACTGTGCTTTTTAAACTGAACTGTAATGTTATATGATCAAATTTATTTTTCTTAATATTCAGCATAGGTTAGCACTTGGTCATAGCGTTGCCCAATGAAAAGCAAAAGTGTTGCCTATGGTGAGGCATGCTTGCCCTATAAGTACCTACATACCTATTCACATTGCTTTTACAAAGCACTACATTGCAGTTTATATCTATTTGGTTTTGTAATAGATGTTTTTAATATTTACGATATAATAAATGGGATAATTCATCTAGGTAACAACATATATATCAAAACCAAAAGGTTTTTATTTAGGTTTTATATATTCAATTTTCACTGAACAGTTAATAATCTATATCTGTTCAGAACACTTTAGAACCGAAATTTAAAATAAATGCTTAATTACAGAATAAATGAATTTATTTCCTTTCCATCAAGTGCATTTTAAAAATGGTAGAAAACGACAAAAACTTCAAAACCTACGAAACTAATCTCGTATTTAAAAAATGATTGCCGTGAAGCAGTTAATTTCCTTTGCAAATACATAACAATAATACAGAACAATCTAATGCTGTTACAAGTACCTACGTATACCTACTTGTTAAAATCCGATATTCGCATGGCAAACATGTTTCTTCAAAAATATTTATACACCAATATGTAGAGTCTCAACAATCGGTTGATATTAAACAAGAAGATTTAGATGTTATAGAAGAAGTATTAGAAGCGAGAGGAGCATAGAAGGAATGTTAAAAGCCAGAAGCGCTAAAGAATAATAAGTGTCAGCAACAAGAAGTATCAAATATAAAGCGATCATAGAACAAAGTTATGATTTATTGCTAATCACTATACCTACTGTAAGAGTAACGGATAATTCTTTTTCTAGAACAAAACGAATCCTTACTTTGTAAGTACTAGAGTAATCAACATATTTTTAATTAAAAGGGTGTTGCAATATTTTGCCATTTTACGATGCCGTCGGATATTTACTTTATCAGTTGATATAAATCGTTAAGTTGTAATAATCGTTTATATAATCATCGTATATATAACCGTTCATAGATACCCGATAAAAAGGGAAATTTATTAGTTTTATCCGCTAAGCAACAGCCAATGGTATAACCACCAGTAGAAAATAAAATACATTAGAACAAAAAATATATGTATACATTAGAACAAAAAGTATACAGTATAACAAAAATAGCACAAATTCTATACATTACAATAAAAAGTATTCATAAAAAGGATACAGTACTTATAACAAAAATTGCAGAACTAGTATAGATACGAGTACATTCATGATCATCATCACATCAGCTTACATAGGGCACATTGAACAAAATTAATTAATTGTATATAACAAAACCACATAAGCTGCTAACCTTTTTCAAAAACACTTTATAACATAGACTTTACAACACCTTATGTACCTACTTAATTATCCGTGTAAAATAAACTGTGGATTATGGGCTCTTAGACTTAAGCAATACGTAACAGTCGAAGCTTAAATTGCAAACTAATAATCGGTTTAACACTAATGGTTGCTTGATAATTGAAGACTTCAACGAGTAAGTTTTAGTGTTTTCACACAGATATTTAGATATTCAATGTTCGACAGAATCCATTAAGCTTAAATGTCAAGGTTTATGACTGTCGTGAGTTTTTAACCGTCATATTTTCTTTAAATACTTACACATCATTATTAAAATACATGTTATGTCGACAGCGTGGTTTCCTATTGTGTGTTAATATTTCCCTCTCATGTCTCTCTGTCATATAGTGACTGAATAGATGAAGTTTTACCGTAGAAATATGTCATAATATTGTTACCGATAAAGTGTTTCAGAGCCGTAATCTCTAGAATCTATTAGTGTCTACCTATCCATATGAGAAATACACTTGGTGATATGTATATAGATAGATAATTAACTATATAAAATGTGTTAACTAATTAAAATAAGATTACAGACATACGAGCAATTCTGTATATTTCACCAGAACAGAAAGGTAATGATTTTAATAGGACAATGATGCAACAGCAGCTCTTGCCACCCGCCTGTTTCCATACTCAGTCTAATAAGTATGCCCTATATATCTTTCCACGCAAAATAACCTTTATTATGTATGTAGGTACTTACAGACATCTCCTCACCAATTACATATGTATATCATACAGTCATATCTATTTCTGACATTTTACTATTAAACGTTTCGTAAATAACTACACACACATGTTTAAATCATGTACATATGTAGGTACCAGTTTAACTGACGTATATTTAGGTCTCCGCCCCTACCTCGCTGCGATCCATAAGAGCTTATAAACAAGATCGATTAGATCCGATATTAATCAAGCTTTTTCGAAAGAAACTGACTTAAACCTATGATTGAATGACAGTATAATTGAATCAACAATTTCTCATAACTGTATGAGCAATTATGCATTTTGACAGACTTTATATTCCAATAACGTAATCCTATGTACTATGCTATATATATGTACATATTTCCACGCCAGTTCCCTTACGCGGTGGGCAAAGTAGGTATATAGAGCGCCAAGTATCTCTATTCTTATAAACCTGCCGTGCTTCTTCCACATTCATCACTCTCTTCTAACATACACACCGGATAATATATAAATCTTCAGTATATAACCACGTACAAATGACCCAACATCGCACGAAACCCGGGCAACAATAGCGAAGCGAACCTACGAACATAAATCATAGTAATGGAACACAGAGCGCTGGCAATCGGGAGATGACGTACAGACGTCACAGATCATATCACACTTAGAACTGCCTCGAAAGCATTACAATTATACATTGTATTATACAACTAGCGCAACTAAAGATCGAACCCAGGACCTCTCGACCGGTAGTCGCGCTTGCGATCACTCGCCAACGAGGCAGGGGATATACCTATAGATGTAAATGTCATCTATATATACATTTATACTGACTTAGACAATTTGAAAATGGATTTCATGCACAAATATAGTGCAATTAATAGGATATCATTTGAAAACCGAATCATCATTACCTTAGTAATGACATCAACTAGTCAGGCGGTCGAGTGGTTAATGACTAAGTCCTGAATCTGAATTTGTGGGTTCAACTCTCCCTAGTAATAAATATTTATGTAGCAACGTACTACATTCCACTACTTAGCCCTTCGAGAATCACAGGCGTGTATTACTTCTTTTTATTGTTGTATAAAACCCTTATCTACGAGTGCAGTTTATTACCTAGTTTGTCAATCAGAACTTGCATCGCCAAATATAATTATTATAACTTTGAATGATTAATTTTATTGTTTTTTAGTTATATCTATTTACCGGTGCTTATATTCCGGATTCTATGGGCCTTTATATTATTTATTTATATCAGTCCACTGCTGAAAATAGACTTTCTTTATTCGGAGCCGCTCCAGCCGGTCCGGACCGTTGCAATTATACAATATTTTAAAAAGCACCTCTGATCGTTACGTTATCTGTGGTAGCCACACCCACTGAAGATTTTATATCATCCAAACAAAGATAGCTGAAAGCGCCCCATATCGATCGCCCCCACGCGGGGGTAAGGGTGTAAGGGTGTAGAAGGCTTCGCCGCGATACGAATATCAGGGTGTTCGGATTACGTGGCCCATTTAAAATATCCCTTTTTATTCTGGCGTGTTCGGTCTGCTACTCGCTGCTTGATTATATTATGAATAAAGTGATTTTGGTTTCAATCTAATTACTTTCGTGTCTGCCCAAAATAGATTATTATCGTATTAATGGCCAACAGGCATTCAGATGTTTTCTTATCATTTTAGTTCAACCCAGCCTAAAGATATTCATATCAAACTCGATGATTCTCGGTGGTGGGTCTCTGAGAGGACAATCGTGTCATCATTTAAATTTCATTTATCATTTTCATTCTCAGCCTACTTCTGTCCACTGCTGGATATAAGCCTCTCCAGTAGCACGCCACTGAAATCGATCTTTATAAATGTCGTGTCTATTAGGTGATGTATTTATAAAAGAATTCATAATGATGGTCATAGACCTGGGTCAAACCAGAGGATATAAGTCTCCTCTAATTATCGCAATAACGCCCTGACTTCGACTTGTCGCATTCAGCTCCTGCTGGTCCACGCCTAGCCCAGAGCCATCCCCATCTGGTCTCTGGAACACGTTTACGGTTATCCTTTATCCGTTTATAATTTAAACAGTTTCATAACCTTAAATTAAGCCGGTGCATTTGTAATCATGTGTATAAACACTCACGAGACATTTAATAGTAGAATAGTTTTTTTTTAAACTGTCAATGTCTGAAAAAGGTACATGTGTAGGTACATGTGTTCGGAACAAAGCCTAATTAACCTATTAAAGCCTTCACTTTTTAATGCCATTGTTTATAATTCATTCATATGACGACAATAACAATATATTAAAGGTGAATCGCATAAGTTTATAAGCAAATTGTCTATTCAAATGTAGTGTTCTCATTCGTTAACGGAAGTATTTTATCGACGGCGATATATAAGCGGGTAATGTTGAAAATATTATTTTAATTATTTGTATATTTTAGATAAAAAGTTTGGTGACTCAACACCCGACAACCTAAAGTGAGGAGTATAACATTACTAGTGAAAAGTAGGAGTGTACTTCACTCTGCCTATCCTTATTACAAACAGGTAATAATTGCGTAATATTGTGACCGTAACGTAGCATCACGCCTGTAATCCCCGAAGAGGTAGGCAGAGGAGTGTAGTACACTCCAACGTTTCACCAGTTACGTTTACGTCCCATCGAATAGATGGTGAGCCTACTTCCCGCCGGGGACAGGCCGGATGTATGTCCGAAGTCCGGATCTGTATTTAGACTCCGAGTCACTACTAGAAATTCTAAATTAGAAAAACCCAATAGTATCCGACCCGGGATTTGAACCTAGAACCTCCCGATCGGCAGTCGTGCTTGCAACCAGTCGACCAACGAGACATTAATATTTTGATTTCTACATATATGTGTATATAAGCCTTTCATTCAATATATCCTCGATTTCACGCTCGTGGTGTGACAAATGTATAAAACAGTTGTAAAACAGATATATGGAGGCAACGTCGCAAGGAACTGAACGCTTCATGTGACATTAATTAGTATAAGCCATTGTGTTTCAATTTATATTGTTCTAGACGACACCATCCTTTAACACACAATGGTCGGAGAAGACATGAAAAGGAATTGATATAGAAATCCTAATGCTTGAACATAGTATTCGTAAAATGCATTTATATGTTGAAAGTGTTCTCCCACAGAACTTTTATTTACCACGCTGTCCATCGGTATGCAAGAAAACAACTAAAAAGTCCGCGAATCCAAACTCTACGAGAAGAATAATTAAATTATTATTTTTGATTAAAACTATTTCCAAACCGTCTATTTGTATGGTAAGACAAAAATTAATGATACTATAGCTCAACAAAAATGTAAAAAGTATAAACCTGATACTAAATTGCAAACTGTAGACTTAAATATAGGTATTTCTTAATGTTCATCATCAAACATTAATGTTTAAAGACAATCGGTACAATAGGAGATAGTTATTATTTTTTTTGACATCTTTACGTCAGGTTCGTTACAGGGTAGGCAGAGAACACCGAGCGCCAAATATTTCTATTCTTACAGACCCCCCGTGCTTCTTTCGCATTCATCGGTTTTTTCGTTCATGCAGTTCATGCATGTTCGTTGCAGAGACTTCTGGCTCCCCCTTCAGCATTGTTAAGTTATATATGTATAAAGTGCTTAACGAAATTACATTTTGTTAAACGTAAAACAATTCACATACATATATTTATTATGACGATGAAGATATATTACGTTCAGACCACCACACTAGCCGCGCACCTTATAACTTAGATCATAAACGTAGTAACACGGACTAAACGATTTGAGTGAAGTCGCACTAACCCTTCACAAATCATTTGCGCTAAGCGATGTGTCGGCCAACGATACCTCGCGCTCGTAAACTGTACTGTGACGGATGACGCATTGTGTGATAAACCAATATAAACTCGCGGGCGGTCGATTGCCTATATGTTATATCATAGCTTAAAGCCCATGTCAATAAAGGTCAGATTCCCGTGCATGCTGTTGGAACAGATGCAAAGCAGTAATAATACTATGTTGCAACTCAGTAGCCGCGCTTCAGAATTTCATATGAACGGCATATTGTATTCGGTGGCTGTCGTAGCGATGTTTTATTATTTCGAACTCGTCTTAGATTTTTGAACTCTACATTCTTTCGGTTATGGAATTACGTATGAAATGTCGAATAGTTCTTTGTTTGAGAACTCAAACTGTCTATAGTTATATGAATTGATGTAAGGTGACAAACATACATACGACTTCTCTACTACTTGACTGGTGCGGGTGAATTAAAACATTCAAATATACATTGATATTCCTATAATCCAATAGATGTAAACAGTTCTTGTTCCTCTTGCTGGTCTTCCATTTTGATCCAAGTTTCGTGCTCGTCTATCAGAGGTAAACTTTACCCGATACTTCAGAATCTAAGAATTAATGAAATGTAAATTAACACTATAAAATCTATATCTATGTAAATCTATCTACATATATGCTACGTCAAAATCCTTCTAGAATATTCTCGAACTATTACGGATTGTTCCTAATCTATATTCAAATAACAATCGCAACCCTTCTATTGAATAGGACAAAAAGCTAAAAATGAGTTCCGTCCGTGATCACAGAGCTGGGTAACCCTTCAGCGCGGTTAGTTAGCGACGGCTGGCTCAAATCGCTCGTGGCGCACCGCTCAACGAGGCATGCCATTGCATCATATTCGGATCCTCACTGGAACTCAAAAGCCATATTTCAATTGTACAAAATATTTTTTAAAGGAATTGTATTATTGCTGTGAGTGTTACATTATTATAAACTTTAATTAGCAGATAAGTAAATAATGTTTCAATTCGTTCACAATTAAAACATTTAAAAACATATGTTAGAATTTAAATATAGATTTACATTAAATTACAACGTCACAAGAAAAAAAACAGGAATATTTCACGATAAATTATCACCATACTACATATAATGTTAGTAATAATAGTAACAAGTATTATCAAGAGCTAAGTCAATTTGTCTACCACTAGCGGAAGTGAGATTATGTGATAGAGAAGTGAGATAATACATATAGACATGAACTAAAGCGCAAACTGTTCTGGTGTGATTGCCAGTCGAACAGACAGCAAGGTTGTATTTGGTTCTGTTCTACATATGTCTCAGCACCTTTAACTCAAGAAATCATATATAGCTTATAAGTCATAGATACCTGAAGGTTTCTTTTCTTGAGAAAAATTTAATCCCTTTCATCCACTGACTTTGTTACTAATTCTTTCAGTTTATTATTGATAAGTTTATTTATTTTACCACAACTTATTTATTTTTGACAAGCTCCGTTTATATCATCATCACATCAGCCTTTACCGTTCCACTGCTGAACATAGGCCTTTCCCAAGGTGTGCCACAATACCCGATCCCCTGCAGATATATACTTCTTTCGCAGTATATATTTCTTCCTCTGCACATATATACTCGTAATTTATTTTATATTTCTCATTGTATATTTGATAAGTATTTCTAATAGTTAATTTTTATACTTTTCATATTTAAATTTTATACTTCTCATTTTTCGTGTTTGTACTTCTCACGCTTAAGTTTTATACTTCTCATTGTTATAATAAATAGTCTATATTAGTTTGAACGTGGAGCGGACATCAAAGTGCACAAAAAGATTATCTAGAGCAACCCTTCCAGCGGTTAGTTAGGGTCGGCCGCGCGTAATCGCTCGTGAAATAACTATTGCATCATAGTTAGTGCAGAATATGTAAGCTGACTGACCTCGATGATTTAATAATGACTCTTAACGACAACAGTTTGAAACGAGATGTAGGCTAGGATGTAGCAAGCAAGTCTAGAATATTCCTAATCACTGTTGTCTTCAATAATCCCAGATCGTACTAACTGGGAAAAATAGACACGGAGTTCCACTCTTTGGCAGTCTTTAGGAGAAACACTCTCATCCTGCTCAGAGAACTATAGAAAGAGAACAGAAGAAGAATAAACTAAAACTCATATTAAATAGTCCAGGAATGTTATAATTCCCAAAAAACAGATGTAAGCTTAAACGTCTTTAAGCAGTATAAATATGTATATAAGTTTAGCAACGTGTACATACGACTATAAATTGCGTATATGAGTTCAACATAAATTTATAAAAATCATTCCCATTACACGTGTTAACAGTTCTGTCACATAATTGGCCAATCTGTGACCGTCCGCGGACATTACTTCAAGCAGCAACGCGCTATGTCCCCAATGACTCCTTATTCCGCAGTTGGTAGTGATGTGCTATTGTAACAGAACACCCACAACGGGACATTCGCTGCCTTCCGCTGTTCCGCGTTGCGTTATCGCGTGCCTTTGGCTGTAGTATCGGTTACAGGTTGACGCGATTCGAGATGTTAATACTATTAATGTTTAAATATCACGATGCGTAGGAAATAGCAACTTATTTGCAATGGTAAGTATCAAAACAAATATAGTTATAGTTCTTGAATATTATTATACAATTCATTGGATTTAAATATTTTATGAGGCTATTAACATTGTTTATATTACATACTAATTCAGGTCGCTTTGCCAGGCAGAGGCCTGCGTTACTTGAATAAATCAATATGTTACTACCTACATTTTATTCATATAAATCTTCAACTGCTTTTCCACCATTAGTTAGTTTTTCTAAATGTCGAATTACAGAATACTGTTTTAGAACATACTCGTATATACCATACTAAATTTCAAACTCTCTCTGCTTCAACCAACAGGTTTATTGTTATAATAGTTTCGATTTTTTCATGCAAGTAACAAAGCTATATAATTGAATATATTTGAAGCTTAACGCGGAGTCAAATCATTTACTTCTAATTACAAACACTTCGCGAAATTTTCATATATAACGTCAAATATCTAATCGCTTGTGACTTATACCAATCGCAACCTCCATACAATACGCAGTAGGCCTTTGTTCAAACGGCAGTTTAGCAAAAGCAATTTCGTGTTTTACGGCAACCGGCAGATATGAGAGCGTATTGCAGTTCGTATTGCGAGGACTCTCGAATGTTCGATAACTCCCGCTCGCTATTGACTGCGTTTCTACAAAAATGTTTCATAATATATCGTCAGTGAAGTTGTAACAGCGCGTAAGTCAAAAATAGATATTTTTAGAGCGAATTTTTGTGTGTTTTTTACTTATATTTGTTAGCTACCTGCTTTCTGATTTGTGAAATGAATGCTCGTAATCGTTTTTCGTCGAATAGCATCAAAAATTTTAAACCACCAGAAAATGACTTACGCACTGTCATAACATCAATGACGATATAAGAAAAAGAAACAAATGACAAATGTTGTGAAGATATTTATAGTTTGTGTTCTCCAATTGTATTCTGCTGTCACACGCATTCCGCCTCACAGTTCAGTAGAAAGGAACTAGTAGGATAGGAAAAAACTCCGCCGACTTTGAGAGTGAGGAAGCTTGGGGTGATTTTAAGCACAGACAAAGTAATCTTAATTACAACGGTTTTTTTGTACATGAAAAACACAGACTATGACGCGCGATCAGTCCAATAGTACCTGTCATCAGACCTTAGCTTAGTTCGTCGCCAAATTCTGCTTTCATTATACGCACTTTGGGATGAAGTATCCCTTTGTGATAGGGGGTGAAGGTGGGGTAAAGTATCCTTTTGAGGAATGCATGAAGTGTTGAGTGACGGAAGAAATAACTAAATCATCAAATACAGTTGAAAAACTTATAAATATACAAATTGTAACACTTATTTCCCATAACGGTAGAGACTAAAAATTTCCATCTGCTACGATCCTGACAAACTTCCATACCTGATAAATTACTATGCTGTGGTTCATAACCGTTTTATAAACGATCTTGATATCAACCCTCCTGATCGGCGACTATAGCAACATAGGAGATCACCCCAGGCCTCCCTCAGTTGCGGAAACCTCATCATTTTGAACACCTGCAGGTGGCTGCGATACCCCAGACTCCCACCAGCGCTGTCAGAGCGAGTCGTCGTGCATCATGGCGCGATTAGTTTATGGGACTCTTGTGGTTTTCGTCGCAACTCGCCCATAGCGCACTTATTGCGTGTCATTAAGGCATGTGCTTAGAAATGTCACAATAAATATCTACTTTTATTTATTATCCTTTCGCTCTTAAATAGGGCATAAATATATGTTATTTATTCTGAAATATTTTACTTACTAAATTGTAAAGTTAATGTATGTTTGTTTGAATTTTTTTTTTGTTTTACAGATTAATTTTATCTCCTCATATAAATTTATATTTTGTAATCTTTAGTATCTATTGGCTATTGTACAAAAATATTATTTTCCCTCCAACTCACATGTATTGTTATCAACGTTTAACATACTAATATTCATCTCCAACGCACCTAATTATAATGTGTTTTGAAGAGGACACAAACCTTTAAACTATCTGAATCTTTCATGAATCTTTCATGAATCTTTATGCACTTGCCATACTTGTAATAGCTATTTACAATTTTATAACAATGACAAATGTCATTTCTTACGCCATTGCAATTGCATAGCAACAGCAACCCTTTACGATACGTATTAAGTCCACATGTTTTACGACGAAGATA
>DWMG01002133.1:0-13757 GCA_018244855.1 Elbella merops | reverse complement strand
TATCTCTATATAATTACACATCCTACCTCTTCTTCTCCCACTCAAGTTGACACTGCCTCTCCATCTCTTTTCGGGCGGCTTCGCGTTTCTCCTGATGAAACATACGAGTATTTTAAATAGCGATCATCACACAAACATTTGTGCCTAGGCGGAGTCGAAATCGGAAAGAAGACCTTTGAAGGTATGTGAAAATTATCAGAGCATGGAAAAAACATGATATTATACTAGTATTGTAGTTAATTATATTGTCAAATTGCTGATGTAAAGAAAATCCAAGTGAATAAGTGTTACTTGTTCTTCTTTCTGCTTCCGTTGCAGTTCCTCTTGCTCTTTCTTCTGCGCTTCCAAACGCAACTTTTCGCGCTTCTCTGCCTCCTCGCGCTCCTTACGTTCTCTTTCAGCCTGAAATTCGGTTCTCATGTATTGATTTTTTTCTCATTTTAAAAGTAGTCCATAATGATCTGGATCCACTGTCAAATAGGACTCGAATGGAAATATGTATGTATCCAAAGTATAATACAAATCATATGCAAATTGGGATCTAGTATCAAATAGGAATGTGCATTCAACTTCATACAAAACTCAAATATGTATATCTGTATATATGGGTAGATAGGACTTTAAACAGTTATTTATTTATTTATTTAAAAAAATAAAATAAAATATAGTATTTTTTAAAATGAGAAAATTCAAGGCTACAGTCTGCCACACTGGCTAAGAACAGTTTGGCAGACTTGATATATCTCGGAGAACATTACGGAAAACTCTATTTAGTGCTGATTTTTTACGACATGTGCTTTATAGCATGTTCAACATTAAAAATGTACTTAAGTGTAAAGTTAGATGTATGCATCAGAATTTAAACCCTGTACCTCCCGAATAGGAAGCAGACATTTAAGCCCCCATATCTATCTAGAACCCATGTTTCTTCTATACCCATATGTATTCCATCTTGAATAGAAGTAAAATATTTACTATTAAAATTCTTCTGTATTTACCTCAGCTGATTATAAATGTACCGGCTTAACTCACGTACGTCTTCGCCGCGACCTCGCTGCAAGCGCCGGGAGCTCATGAGGAAGGACTTCGTACAGGTCCGAAACTAGTTGGGCCACCCCGGAAAACGTACGTGAGTTAAGCCGGTACATTCATAATCATGTGTATAAACACTCATGAACCATTTACCTCAGCTTCCTAGATAGCATGAAAAAAGTTTGTAAAGTCAATTAAAAATGAACAAGATGAAGTATGTTTAAATCCTGATGGAGTACATTAATAAACATAATTCAGGCGTCTAATTAAATATTTCAAGAGGAAAATAAAACGAAATAGTATAAGTAGAAGATAGGAGAACAAAATCAAGAGCAGAGCAATAAAAACACAAGAGAAACAAATAAATAAGAGATGAAAAGGATCCAAAACAATATAAAGGGGAGAAGAGAGGGAGAGGTACAGTAGGAGAAAGGAGACAAAGAGAAGGGTAGCGTAGAGAGTGCGACACCTTCTCCTTCATGTGCGCGTCGGCGAGCTGGTCGCGGCGGCGCTCCAGCTCGGCGGCGCCGCGCGCCAGGTTCTCGCGGCGCCGCTCCTCGTAGGAGCGCGCGCTGGCCGCGCTGCCCGCCGACTCGCGCCGCGAGCCCGCCTGCCTGCGCCGCCCGGTGCGTTAGTGCCTTACCGAATTGTTCAACCCAACCTCTCTACTTGGATCCTCACCTGAAGGTGGGCGGTATCAGCTCCGGGGGCAACTTGGCCGGCACCGGCTCCCCTTGAGTCGCTCTCTCGCATAGGTACATGGCGAGAACGAACTCCTCACAACCTGGAGATAAGTTAAACCAAAAAATTAGTATATTTTCATCAGCACAAATATAATATATCAGCACAAATTAGTAATATTTAAAAACAACATTTTGTCATTAATGTCCTTTAAAATACATTTAGTTAATTTTCAGTTTCATCGTCAAATAAACACACTCAACTGTGAAACTTTAATTTTTTAACAACCTAAATCTTAAACAACCTAGCTAAGAATATTATTTATATCAAACTTGTTTTCACATAGTTTCTATAATAAGAAAATAAACTGCCTCATCGGTCTAGTAGTTCCAAGTGCGGCTGCCAAGCGAGAGGCCGGAGGTTCGATCTCCAAGTCAGATATTGTAGGAATTTTCAAATTGAAATTCCTAGTAACCATCTCGTACCCTGGATTTGTACCCAGCGTATGGTAATAAATTCACCGCCCATTCCAAAGGATGTGTAACATAACAGATCAAACATGGAAGTGCTTGTGCCCCTATGCCCTAGAGGAAATACATGCGTGATGTCATGTTGTTACGCCTAAAGTGGAAAAACTGCAGTGACCGAGTTTCCCGTCGGCGTCGAGATCGGCGAGCGCCCAGATCTGCGCGAGCGCGGGCTGCGGCAGGCGCGACTGCAGCATGATGGAGCGCGCCTGCGCGCCCGACACCGCGCCCGCCTTGCTGCGGTCCGTCGCGTTGAACAGCTGCGTGTACCTGCACACACGCGCATCGTTACATCATGCAAGCTCCCTCACGTCGCCACCACACCGACACTGCCAACAAACACTACCAGTATCAACATTATTGTTGCAGGCAGAGGGCAGCACCTGCCAAATACTTCCATCGTCACAGACCTGGTGTGCTTCTTACACATTCCTCGCCATTTATTAGTTGCTTATTTGTCTTAACAGAAAAGTGTACTGACTTATAGGTGTTTGAATACAACCTTGAAAGTCCCGAAGACAGCAGAATCTTTATGTAGGTTTGGTCTATGTTAATATTTATTAATAATAGTAAATACTTGAAACCGTGACAGTCATGCAGATTAAGATTGAATTGGAGGCTTAACCCAAAACTACTAGGCTACCATTACTATTTTACAATCACTTACATTTTCTTGTGGAAATTCCTAATAGTAGCTCAGAGTCAAGACCCGGGCCTGATATGTATGGCAATAGGCTCATCATCTATTCCCCAGCAAGATGTACACATAACTAGTGAAATTTCGGAGTTTGCTACACTCCTCTGCCTACCCTTTCGAGAATAACAGACGTGATGTTACATAGGTTTCTTAAAAGCACCCACACTCACTTGAGTTTCTGAGGCTGTGGTATACCCCATTCCATGGGCGGTGGGCTCACAACCCCCATTGGCAACTCTGTTGGACTAGTCACCAGTGAACCTAGAACCGAAATAATAGTTTTAATGCTCTGTCTACCATTATTTAATTGATATTTATTTAAATTATTCCTATATTAAATTATTATTTGTCTAGAAGGGGATATATTATAATACATATTATAGCGTCCTAGAGGACCCAAATAAAAAAAATGAAAAAAAAAAAAACTTTTTTTTAAATGAATTGACATAACAATTATTACTGACTAGGTTTTGAAAATGAATCGCTCTTGACTGCCGCTATTGGCGTTGAAGTCACTGGCTGAGTGGTGATGACGCCAGCCATCGTCGTCATCGCCTGTGAGGGACTGTTGACCAGGGACCCTTTGGTTGTGGCTGCGGACACAGGCTGGGCGGAAGGAACTACAGGACTCGGTCCTACTAATGGCACGGTTGTGGAGTTAATCAATGGTTGACCGACTTGACTGTGATTCATTGAATTAGCAAGTGGTTGAGAGGTCTGAGCCGATCCGTTTAGTGGTTGAGCTAAAGGTTGATTAGGGATCAATGGCTGGGACATTAAAGGTTGCTGTGGTTGGATAGGTTGGGTTGATCCAATTAACGGTGGGGTGGTATTCATTAATGGTTGCGCCGAACTCATTAATGGTTGCGATGAACTGATCAGCGGTTGCGTCGAAGTCATTGGCGCTATTAATGGTTGCGTCATCAACGGTTGGGATGTCATCAACGGTTGTGATGCGCTCATTAACGGTTGCACTGGTTGAGGTGGAATCATAGGTGGCGTAGAACCGGGGATAAGCGGTGGACCCATCAATGGCTGACTGGTCATTGGTTGGGAAGGCTTCACGCCAGATATCAGATCGGGCACAGCTGATTTCGTGGGCGGCATCAACGGAGCTGTGTTAATTAATGGTTGGTTGCCAAAATCGCCTAGCAACGATTGGTTGCTCGCAGCCATTGGTTGGCTGGTTGGTAAACCGCTTATTAAAGGTTGCTGCATCGCGGGCATCGAAGGCATAGGAGGGATTGGTGGTTTCGGCGGTGGGAACTGCTGCTTTGGTCCTGTAATATAAATGTTCATTATACATTTTATTAATGATATTTCATTAGTTATTTTATTCGTTAGCATATCCCTATACTTTTATTATTTAAAAAATTAATTCTTGGTTGTTTTGATTTTTATTCCAAGATTTAAATATTTTTGAGTAGTAAGTAATTATATGCTAATAGGTTATTACTAACAGGTTCTCAACAGCTGCTAAGAAAATACCAAGATGTTGTTGTTTTATAAAGAGAAAAGTATTTCAAATTCAGTTTAAAAACATTGAAGTTCAAAGACCATGCAAATGATTGCTACATATCATCAAAACTACTGCTCGTTCCACTGCATATTATCAAGGTTTCTTAATAGTTCTGGATTAAAAAATTCAATCCCATGGTACTGCAGAATAGAGGTATTGATGAGTGAGCACTTACTCTAGTCACAACTAGCAAGTTCTAAGTATGAACAAAATATACTGCATATCCTCACTCTAAACTTACAATACTATCCATCTAGTACATATTTATATTACATAAAGATTTTTAAATCATTCACCTGTCGGACTCAATGATGCCAACAGAGATGGAGGCAGGGTCTTCGGTATTTCAATATGATGGAGCTTCAGATTTATTATCTGGAATACATTAATAATTGGTAATATTCGTATAGTGTGACTCCAACAATTTAGGAGTCCTGGGTTTGATCTCTGTATCAAATACTGGATCTGTGTCTTGTGCATGGAAATAGGCTCATAACCTATTCATAGTGGAGTGTAAATGTAACTGGTCAAATATACTGAGTTTACACTCATGTGTGTATTACTACACTCCTATGCCTATCTCATCGGGGACTACATGTGTGATGTTATGTAGTTAAATTTTTCCAGCCACTAGTACAAGTGGGTCAAATATGTGTGATCTCAAACATGTGTGGCCTCAACCATGTGATTACAGGTTGAATAGATAATGATTCAATGAATAAATGTGAAGAGAATCAGTTAAACCTTACTACTTCTTGGCATTGTTTGCATATCATTGCATTACAGTTGGTATTTCTCTATAGTACAGAAATCCATAGAAGAACCAGCATCACCAATATAGCCCTCAATTAACAAGTTGAAGTGACCAACAACTGATAGCAAAGTAAGGTCATCAAGTGACTCTCCTAACAAATGGTCTGATGACCTCAAGAAATCACTAGGATACAGCTGATTCAAAAGGTCGAGGAATGGGTGGAGTGGCACTGGCTATGGTCTGTCTATGTCCAGTTGTGAATAATGGCTGATAGATTGATTAATGGGACTCACATTCACCATAAAGTGTAGTGTACAGACTTTATTTTTGGTCCACTTTTCTTTCCATAAAATAGGCTCCCTACAGTAAAGCTGTCAAGAAAAGATGTCTCTATCAGTGAAAATGCTAAGAACTTATTGTTCTTACACTTTGATCTGGTGTTTTTATTGTATGTGGTGCATAATAAGGTTTTGAATAGTAAATTTCGCAAACACAAATTAAATATGTATATATTAACATTATTTATATACATTAACATTATATTTGGAGCCTATATTAATTGATTCATTCAGGGCCTACCTTGCAGGCAATGGAGAATTCCTTCAGATCAAGTTTTCCATCAGCATTTGTGTCTGCCAACGACCAGATTTGACCCAAAATCGGAGGTGGCAATTGTGACTGTGAATTTGAGAAAAAAAATTGTTAATGATTTATTATTACTATTATTGAAAGAGTAAACTCGACCACCTCATTGGTGAAGTTGCAAGTGCGACTAATGAGCGAGAAGTCCTGGATTAGGTCCCCAGGTCTTCTACCATTGGGTTTTGCTAATTTGAAATTCTTAGTAGTACTCTCAGAGTCTCGATATGTGTCCATAGACTCCATAGCATAGTGATAGACTCACTATGCTATGTAACTGCAAACTGTATGCAAATGTAACTGGTGAACAATAGAAGTGTAACTACACTTCTCTGCCTACCCTCTCATGGAGATATACATAGTTGCATGTTTACTGGCAAAAAAAACTTAGTGCTATGTAATCAAGCAGTAGTATATTAAATATGTGTCTTAAAATACATACTTATATACAACATTACACTCACACACCAACACACACATATACTTGTGGTCATTAGGCAAATATTTGTTCACAGAGTGAATCAAATACACATTGTTTATTTAGGTCAGGGGTCAGTTTATTAATAACTGGACCAACACAACCAAGCAGTGACTTGGACCTCTTAACAGTCTAACTTCCTCATAATCCATATTTCTATTGAATACTAAGTATTATTGTTATTACAATACAAGACAAAAGTCATGTTCAATAGCAAATTGAGAAAAGGTTGATGATAATAATGATGATAATAATGATGATGGTGATGATGATGTCAGATATAATATAGAGGTAAAACAGACCTGTAACATGAACCGTTTTGCCTGTTCCCCAGTTAGAGTTCCATTTATGGGACCGAGGTTGTTGAAGTGCTCAGCAAATTTTGCATGCTCATGCGGCTGGATCACCCATGGGTCTCCTGCCATCTTGCTGCTAGACAGATGAAATAATGATAAGAATAATATCCTGTTTTTTATATACTTTATCACTTATTATGCATGACCATGTATAAATCATAGATGATGTAGGCATCGTAAAATCTGTTTTGTGTTTTTTGCAACCTCTTTAAATAATTTCCTGCATTTGGTCATCTCTGCCTACTCTGTAAGGAACAGTATGTTTAAAAATAATAATTGTGTTGCTTGCTGCCTACCCTGTAATGGACCTGGCATGAAAATATGCTTGTAATAATATTAAATAAATTTATTTTAATTTGAAATATTTGAACATTATGATTTATGGATTAATTCAGTAAAACATTTGTTTTTCTTAACTGTCCAGATGATCATTTCTGTCATTTTATATGTTATTGTACTGAAGCGTGATTAAGCTATGAATTATATAACCTGAAGGTAGTGAGTAACATGATCATCTTAAGACATATTTGGTTCTCATGAGGTACTCCTCATAATTCTCTACTGAGCAACTGAGCTCTACTGAGCAACCATATGTTAACTTATGACATAATAAAAAAATAAGGACTATTTTTTGTGTTATCTTCGTGTAAATATGTAATTATATAAATATCTTTGGTCTTCAAGAAATTACAAAAAATGATTAATTCGCTTGTTACTTTTAAAACTAATTATTATAATTTTGTCTTAAGTGCAATTAAATATTACAAGCAAATTGTTTCGATGTTAATTACAATTATCGAATGTTGATTTAAAATTTAGTGAAAGTGGATTCTTTTGTGAATGCCTGGCTGTATATTTTACGTTACGGTAGGATGTAATTTATTTTTAAATTAAATATTGATCTTCCTAACAGCCTTTTGTTGCGCATTAAATAACCTAGATTTCTAAAAATCTCGATAAATCTGACTAATTATAAACGTGCCTATTAAAATATTATCGGGACAAAAATAATATCCTCTTAAATTATTGTTATTATCCAGTAGAGAAAGTTACATTTCAAACGGTCGATACTAACATTGTTTTGTGAGCACATAAGCGATTTATTGTATTATTACTACAGTAATAATATAACGTAACTTACCTTTTTCTTCTTTGGTGTTAAATGTAGCTGCTACGCCCCTTAAGATATAATAAACTGTAATAGAAAATCCTCCTGCAGAATGTATTGATCGGGTAATGAAATGTCAATTTCATGTGACAGTTGCATTTTACTGCCCAGAAAGTCGTTGTGTATTGTGTTCAAATATTATATTTTGAATTTCGCTTCGAGTTACATATGAACTAGTGAAATATAACAAATAACATTTTATTGTGTTTTCACTGAAATGCAAAATCATAATCATCATTCGATCATCGTTAATAATATTATAACCGAGATGTTTAGTTTCGCAACAAATTTTGTTTTTTATTTGTGTTATAGAATATGTGGTTCTATAAACTTTTTACCAATATACTACAAAATAAACTTTGAATTATCTGAATTTCCTAATTAATGGTTCACTTTATTTAAAATATTACAATTTTTATCTTCAGCTTGAGCGCAACTTTATCAGTTCTTAACGTATATCTTTACGTCATTTCACGTTATCAATAGCATTGACATTTAATTTTTTATCTGGCTTTTGATATAACATAATTCTAGTAAAAAAACGATATCATTAAAGAAAAATGACGAAAATAGCAGACAATGTAAATCCAAACGTGTATGAAAAGGAGTCAGAACGAGTCATAACTTCAGATGAACATAATGAAGATGTATTAGATGAATTTGATGAAAGGGAAATATTCGATCTAATACGAAATATTAACGACCCGGAACATCCTCTAACCTTAGAAGAGCTGAGGGTAGTGGAGGAGAGGAACATTACGGTGGACAATAAGAACAACATCGTGCATGTTAACTTCACCCCTACAATCCCACATTGCAGTATGGCCACATTGATAGGTAAGGGATTTTAAATATTTTTTTCAACCTTTTTACCGTTCTATTGCTTGATCGGGTGTTCTCTTAGAATAAGACATACCTAAGAGAACAAATTTTTCCTCAATGATTTCTTTCCATTGTAGTGAGGTCCCTGTATTGAGAGGCTAAAACCACTAGGCAATCACTGGTGAGGAAAAATATACCAAGGAATAAGTGCTTAACGTTTTAAGCTTCCTATTTCAAATGACATCCAGACTTGATTTCCTGGAAACCATAGCCAAAATGTACATAAACCATCATATCACTACCGGGACTTTTAAGACTATATTCAGGCACCTATATATGTCTATACAACATCCTATATGTCATCAAAACAATGGTTCCAGGTCTATCAATCCGAGTGCAGCTACTCCGAGCACTGCCTAGCAGGTTCAAGGTGTTGGTGGAAGTGACAGAAGGCAGCCACATGTCAGAGTATGCGGTCAACAAGCAGCTGGCAGACAAAGAGCGTGTCGCGGCTGCACTGGAGAATAACAACTTGGTGCAGATCATCAATCAGTGTGTTGCCAACTAGTACTAATACGTATATTTATTAATATTAACTTCATATGTAATGTTTATATGTGTAACTATTTTATTTAATTAGGGAGTCATTTACATCTAGCAGTGGATAATGACAGACTGATAATGTTGATGAATGACAATGATGATATAATTTTATGACATGTCTGTATGGACATAGATGAACCCTCACATCATATGATATTTGTTAAATATATGTACAATAGGTGTTTTCTCTTGAGCATCTCATAATATGAGTAGTAGCATAATATTCCTACTTAGAAAATGACAGCAACATCACTTACAATTAGTTGGCAACACTAGCACTTTAATAGTGTCATCTGTCAGTGTTGCTGGCATAACAAATTATAATCTGTCATCTATAAACTGTATTAATAAGATCTGAATTAAATTCTGTCTCATAGATTATATTAATACTTATAATCATCTAAGTTAATAAGATAATGTATAAAATTTTCATACAATATTATCTCCCTTATTTTGCATCTTGAAGGGTCCATTAAAATATTTTAAAATATGTAGTATCTGCCCATCCTTCTGGTCCAAGCTATCTGAAATTCTGTCTGGTAGTTTCCATGTTAATACATTGTTGAAATTATATATGCATATATTTATTCATATTATGGCTTTATATTGATTAGTCAGATAGCTCTAGATTTTTCTAGAGTATTGATATCTGTGATATATAGTGTTTTGTAAAGTGTGAATATGAAAAAAAAAGGTTTTTAATGTGATTTTCTTTTGTTTTAATTTTATTCAAATAGTAACAGGTTTCTTAGTACCTCTTCACATACAGCCACCTAAGTCAAAAGTAGGAAGTCCACTGTGGTAATTGGACAGCTATTAACTAAGAGGGGGCGTTCTTAAGTTTGCGAAATGTTGGAAGGGGGTTAGCAGGCCCATTAGGGGCGGTAATGTGTTGAGTGATTCATAATTAGTATGAATATAAAGTCTTGTCACAATTGCATCACTAGTTTTAATACGATTGACGATTAAACAACTCAACCCGGAAGAAAATTTGAAGTATGGAGGGGATAGAGTATCGCTCCGTTATAACGTTCCTTACCAAGCCTGGAAAGTCTGTGCAAATCATAATGGAAAAGATGTCATCGGTTTACAGGGACTCTTGCCCTGGAAAAATGATAATTTACAAGTGGCAAGTGGCTTTTAATGCAAGGCAGGGATTCACTTGAAGACAACCCAAGACCAGGACAGTCTGTTGAGGTGACCACTTCAGAAATTGTAGCGAAAGCCGAAAAAGTAGTATTAGAAGATGCTTGGCTAAAGAAGACACAGTTTGCAGAAATGGTTAGAGTATTGGATACAACCATTTTTAAAATTCTGCATGACCATCTTGGCATGACTAAGGTCAGCGCGCGGTGGGTGCTGAGAATGCTCACGCCGCCGCAAAAACAACAGCGCGTTGAATGTTCCCGAGCGTTTTTGGACCTCTGTGGAAAAGACAAGGATATTGTACTGAATTGAATTGTTACTGGGGATGAAACTTGGGTTTGTCATTATGAACCCCTCGTATATGAATTGAGTTCAGTGATGAAGCTGTAAATTTGTTTAATATAACATAACATCATACCTGTTCTTCCCTAAAGGAGTAGGCAGAGGGGAGTAGTATTCACATTTTTCACATGCAATGTTATCATGTTCATGGTATAAGGGCTGAGCCTATTACTATACATCGGCACAAACAAAGGCTTCCATTGAGTACTGACAATTTCAAATTAGAAAAACCCAAAAATACTTTGCCTAAACAGGGAATCAAACCCAGGACCTATTGCTCGACTAATATGTGTGCAAGTACTAAACCAAAGGGAGGCAAAGGCTGCCAAGTTAATAAACCCTTATAAATATTTTCATCTTTAATTATTTTAAAGTTATAATTTATACATGATATAGCATATGAAATTATCGTAGGTACTTTATGTAACTTACTATAGAGGAGAAAAGAAAGTCAAGAGAAAAGGGCTTTTAACGAAAATAAAACTACGATTTGTTTATAAAGTGTGTGTAATAAAATTCTTAGGCAGTATAATTAATATAAAAATGCTGAATCATTAGAAAACTTATTAGATTAAATTAACCTAAATTTTTTGAAAATCCAGTTATCATATTCAGCAAATACTTCGAATATTATCTTCATACAATAATAGCTGTAATGATATACTTGTCATTATTTTATTATTGACAATATTGCGCTATGGTGCTAACCTCTATTGTGTGCAATTTTTTGTACATTTCCAAATACGTAATTTCATTTATTAGGTGCAATAATAAATATCTCAAAGATTTTCATTTTGTGACTGTAGTGTACAAATTATTCTTATTTCGTATTGTCTGCTTTGGCTTCGTTCTTGACGTCCTCGTATGATGTTTGGTTCTGTAATAAAGGAAAAGCTTTAAATCTTTAATTCCAAATTTGAATATTTATAGGTAATTAGCGCCATCTATTGTTACAACAAGGAAAATGAATATAATTCTTTTTTACTATTGTCGTCATGCCAGATCCGTAACTGGGTAGGTAGATAGCGGCAATGCCAAATATCTGTATCCTTACTGACCAGATGTGACATTCATCACTCTTCATGCACGCAAAGTAACCCGTATAAAATTAATTTTAAACAATCGTGTTTAATGTTTTTTCATGACCGCTTTTAATACATATATAGTATTTTGTTTCTTCGCAAAGAAAAGGACTTACGCTCCACATGTCGCCATCCCATGTTGGGAAAAGTTTCTTGAAGACACTAGGCTCCCTGCCTTGCTTTACGGCCACCACCACAGCTGACTCCACGGTCCGGTCTAGTCCATCATCTTCTATATACTCCTGATATCAAAATTCAATGAATTAGAACATAGAGACAAAGTATGACTTATGATGAGCAGCTATAGTTATACATAATTTAATATTATAATCTATAACAAATAACTGAAACTTCCACATTCCAAAAAAGAGATGCGAATTTACATAATTTATTATTGCCAATTTATTAATTAAATTGCCCTATTGATGGAAAGCGCGGTTGCACATCTGCGCTTTCCATCGAGGGATCGTGGCCAAATGCTAGTATACCAAAAAAAATAAAACTCACCTCAATGATCTTACTCCTGACAGATTTCACCCTCTCAGGGATGTTGGCCCCTTGCCACAGGTACAGTTCCTCGCCAGTATCTAAAACGTAAACTCCATCGTCTGACAGATCCTAGCAAAACAAAACATCAAAATCATCATATTAATATGATTCTGCGTAAAATATAATAAATGAGGTATTGAGTCAATACTCGTTGCACTATATTTTATTTATTTATTTATTGGATTACCAACATAAGTAACAATGATTACAAACAGATTTAACAGAAGATTATTTGATAGAAGCTAATTGTTCTTACACTTATAGGTAATCACACCATGCATTAGTTAAATATTTATGTATTTTAATATTACAGAATGTTTAGATATGTCATTATGTATATTTAATTTACAGAAAGTTTAAATCTAAAATTATACAATATTAATATAAAAACAATAATAATGATAATAATAATAATAATACATCGAATGTCATAGAAGGAGTAATAATGTTAAACAAATTCAAATTAAAATTAAATTCATTGCTATTAATTAGGATAAGTCAATATTTTTCAATTTCGTCAAAAAAGTATACCGGAGACAAACTCAGACTTCAAACCACTACTAGAATTTTCTACTAGAAAATTTAACTGATATACTAGAAATTTAATAACAATAATAATGAGGTTTAATAAATTCCTCGTAATGGCCGGGACATAGGCCTATGTCCAGCGGTGGACTGAGATAGGCTGATGATGATGATAATTATGAATGGCTGGGAGTCAGGATAAATGCCCGGCTTGTGGCAATAGGCTCGCTCCCTATTCCATAAGACGTATAACATATCCGATAAATCGTGCGAGTATACTACACTCATCTACAAACTCGTGCAGGGAACAAAGGAGGTGATGTTATATTATGATGCCGATGATAAAGCATACTGCTTCAAATAAGAACAAATATACAAAGTGAATACAGTAAAAGCTCCTTATTTTCGGGGGATATGTTTTTCCATAAATATGCCGCGAATACAGTAACCCCGAATATGGAATGGTAATTAGTACAGAATCAAGTACAATACGTTCCAAGATTCCAAAAAACGCAATATTATTAATTTCAAATAAATCAACCCTACACCAACGGAATTGTAATAAAATTAATTTTATTTTCATATTTATTTTTCGCGGTTAACACATGGGTGTAGTAGGTATGTAGTAACAATTTACCTATTTATACCTTGCAACCTTTTAACAGGGAGCAGAAACAGATAGGCTACCCAACGGTACCTTATTCGTTACGCCGCAGACTTTCAATTACTGTTGATTTCGTTTGGTTAACAGATGTGTGTAAAAGATAATTAAACGTTAATTACATATATTTTAATTACAGGTAACCATAACTAATTTCTTTAAGCAAACCCATCTAC
>DWMG01002132.1:0-13757 GCA_018244855.1 Elbella merops | reverse complement strand
GGTGCATAACACACTCTGCCTACCACTTCGAGGATTACAGGCGTGATGTTACGTTTAGATATACATCTGAACAATTTTCATGCGTAGGCACCATTCTACACAAAACTGTTAACCATTAACAATATATCCCGTCCCTAACATTGTTACAGGCAAGAGGTAATGCGAGCAACATTACAAGAACTAATGACAAAGAGAACATAAAGTAATCTCGGATACCCGATACAAATACGAGAAAACGAATGAACGGGGCCGTTATAAAAATGTCCTTCTTAACAAAGGCTCACGTTTCTTGTAATAGGATTCTTAAATACCTACTGCGCCCTCAAATAATGTTGAATAAGGTCTCCAAAAACGCGCTATGAAATTACGAAGTGAGGTACATAATTTTTTCTCGGTACGTTTTTGGTATGTCACAATGGGTAAGATGCGGTTTTGGTTTTCTTAATTGACTTTATCTTTTCCATTAATGTTATTTCGTCTTCCAAAATGTAACACTCAATAAAAAAACATTTAGCAACTACGCTGCGTGGCAGATTATCAAATACACTGGTCTTGGAATGGTCTCTCAGAAAATAAGATATTATAATTAGTTTTTTCAGTCTGAAAAGAGAAATATGTGCCCATGCCGTTATTAGAAAATTATGAATTCCTAATTTGTTTTCTATAAACGTTATTGTTGGTCCTGTAGTTTCTTCGTTCTAGTTTTGGCACCTGTTTGAGTGTTGGTTATTTTATAAGATTAATAGTAATATTTTACCATTACATTATCTTTGGAATGGATTCTTTAAAATAGATAATTTTGGTTGTAACATATAAATTTTCAGATAATCGGATTCGATAGCGGTTCCATGGAACTATTATTTCATTGCAATGTACAACTAACTCAATTTCGATTGTTCTAGTACAATCTATTTCAAATTTCTTAACAATAACAAAAGAAGTTGCTTGTGAAAAATGTAATTAATTAGTATCGTTTTTGCGGTGTTTCTGTTATTAATCTGCTTTGAGCCGAGTTCGTGGCGCAATATTCCGATATCTGGATACAGCAAAAAAAAAAATATTTATGTGCTCTACAAATATTTCTATCATTAAATGTAAATTTAAACCTTATGGCGTATAATTCATTGACCGTTTGTACATGAGATAAAAACAAACGCGAAGTGCGAACGATAAATGACTGTCGCTTTGTTAAATCCAATTGGATTACCGCTGAATGTAAACCACGCAGTGGAACTGGGACGAAATAACATGTTCCACTTAAATGTCACTGAGACATTTAGTATCTTAATATTGTTTGTCGCGTACATATTACATTGTGTACTTGTCTCGCGACTATTAGGAACCGCTATTTATATTAGGCGCCTCGAACATGCGACAAACGCCATCTATCATTTCCAGCCGAACGCGCCTCCGAACGCTAGGAACAGTTATTGTCGACACGTCCCGGTTCGTACGTCGCTCAATTTGTAACATCGCCGTATTAGAAATAGTCGTCGTGCCGGCACTTTCTCGTTTTTAAAAATACGCTCGCGTGTTCCAAGACAGTTCATTATTTGTCAGAGCAATAATTCCTATACTCTGCGTTACATTGGCCTGTTTGTACATTACTTAAAACTTGGCAACTCAAGTTACTGTAATTGTTTATGTTAGTATCCATGGCGCGTATGTTGAAATTGTTTCGAGTTCATCTGGTGAACATTAGGTGATATAGTGGATATGTAGGTCTTTGGTCATTGACCGGCTGAAAACTAGGTGCTGGCCACTCGCTGGCTAAAGAACTTTGATAAAGTGCTGCTTCAACTTATGATAACGTACCAACGGGAATGATGGCTTACAAACTAAAAAAAGCTTTCCAGCGGTAATTTACCTAGACGCTGAACCACGTTATTTCGATAGTTCATTTAGATTATGACTTTATTACATCCTAAATTAAACTATAGACCTGTATCAACACCCGCGTTCTCCCGCGAGCTATCACAACGCCACTCTCAACGACACGAACCCTGTCAGTATTAAATAAAATTGTTGTTACAGAATAACAAATGTGAGTTCTGTAGTCGAAAATATACACATACGGCATCCCGTTTCAATAATAGTTGGGCGCAGTAAAGATATCAAAAATACTGGAAGCTCTATTCAGGAACTTTCTCTCAATTACATGCGAGTTTAGTTTAATCCGGGATCATATAATAACATTACGAATAAGCCGATTATATTACGTGGAGGGATTCCGAGTCGGTTTCCATTGTGCAGGTAATTATCGGACTGTGATCATTGTTCCTTGAAATCGTACGGCCATGTCGATATTGTTTAACGTTATATACTCCATGTCACGATACATGTAGTGTAAGTAAGTAGCTTTGTTTTGTTTACGTTTTAGAGGTGTAAGAAGAAACATTATTATTATTGCTATACCATGAAGCACGGTCTCTCGCGGGTTGGCAGAACGTACCACGTGGCAAATATCTCGATCCTTACAGATCTGATGTACTTCTACACGCTCTTCATACATGTGCGCCACTTTCAAAGACTTGCCCATCATTTAGTGAGTCTTGCTGTTACTAGGGCCGTACATTCATCAACATTGGCAATCAAAAAAGTCAATATAGATAATACAAAATTGGGCCTCATATCCAACAGTGCCCGCATTAGAAGAGCCTTATATCCAACAGTGGACTGTAACAAACAGGGGATGTGCGAACGTTGCTTATTATTATTAAAATCTAAACTAAAACCTGGACTGAATCCCGCTCTGAAATAAAGTATTTTAATAAAGTCTTCAGTAAAGCTCTCTCATTATTTCGTGTGGCTGTCAACGAACTTGCTGGTATTTATCGCTCTGCAACTTTCACCCTGCCTCGACACCTTTCCCCGTCTCGATCCCGGAAAACTATTATGAGTTATAAACTGATACGACTCCTGACAGAAAGTGTCAGGAATATTTCAAACTTCTGTCGAGATTTCTAGACTACAATTAACTTTAACTTTTACAATTAACTTTAAACAAGCAAGCGAGCATAAAATCCGCGTGTCCTGTATTGACCACTTCAGACGATAGACTTTTTTGGGTCTTCTCTATTACTGTATCCGAATTTGTAGCAATACATGTAATGTTTTAATGTTAATCTTGTTGTTATAATAAATTGAACTAACGCCATTTTGTAATAATCGTGTAATTAGGGACACATTGCGTGTGTCCCTAATTATACGTTGCGTGTACGCAATGTCTCCCCTCAATGTGTGTATTCGGCTATGGTCGCTAAATAACTTCATCTATAACAAACACTACTTCATATCATTAACTATTCATCAAAATCTCTGACAATTAGTACACTATTACCTTTACGGTACATTTGCTTTAAAAGCGCAACCGTAATGACATTACGATAGCTCAGCATAATTCTTGCAGTTTTTTCTCTTTTAATATTCCAATCAGACGTTACTAACAGACACATTGTGCGTGCACAGTTGCATTATCCTGGGCGTGCTTCCTGAAGGCTCGAGGCGGCTGTCCCCTCTGAACAAAACTTCCAGGACGCTATAATTTTTCCGATGTGGATGACGTGGAAATGTTGTCAGTATTGTATTAACAAATTCACGGCGTGAAGTAGAACTCTCGGCCTCCGCATAGTGGAGTGGCAATGTGGCACATATTTCCTCGTTTACAAGACTGAGGCGAGTTTTTCCTGGTATTGTTAAATCACTTTCATTTTTAGCCATTTCTATTATTTGCCAATTTTTTTTTCTTCCTACGTATTGATAAAAAGATTTCTGTAGAATTATATTCATATATCTAAGTATTATACATACGTAAGATTGTCTCGTAGGTCGAGCGGTTGCAAGGGCGACGTTGATCGGTTGATGGGTTGATCGAGAAGGCTTCGATTTCCGGATCGAATACTATCTGATATTCTAATTCTGATAATCTGATCATCTATCTGATATTCTGATAATCTATCTTAATTTTTTTTGTAGTGGATCCGAGCCTGAATTTGTGCTCGTTGTATGGTAATAAGCTGACCCCCTATTTCTTGATGGAACGTAAAACGTAACTGGTTAAACTTGGTAGTGTACTACACTACGAGTATCTCTACACTCCTGCGCGTACCTCTTCGGGAAAATACGGGCATGCTGTTATATTTAAACGTACGTACGTATTAAATTATATTTAATTGACTGCCTCGTTGCTCGAGAGATTGCAAACGCGACTGTCGATCGGGAGGGCCTGGGTTCAAACCCCGGGTCGGGTACTATTGAATTTTTCTAATTTAGAATTTTGATTAGTGATTTAGAGCCTGGATTTGCACCCGGTGCATGGCAATAGATTCGCCATCTATTCCATGGGACGTAAACGTAACTGGTGAAACGTGGGAGTGTATTACACTTCTCTACCTACCCCTTCAGGGATTACAGGCGTGATATTAAGTTTACATAGAAATTAAATTATATTAGTTTGTACGCCCACCATGATCGCTCGTTGTTATTGTAAGTTGTAATTTTGGCATTTTTAATCTGCAAATTCTTATCACTACATACACTATGTAAAATATTTTTGGAAAATGAATTTAGTGTGACAGGGTTTGATAACGCACTAGCCCATAAAACCGCAATCCTACTGAATAGACATGACAGCAGAACTGCTAGAACTAATTCGTTAAACTGCTGTAAAATAAAATACTTAATCCGGCAATAAATGAGCCATAAATCGCACCATTCGATGCCCATCCACCATAAAGTTCATTTTACGATCTACCCGCTCTTAACAACTTCCAATACGTGAGATTTAAGTTTCCTACTTGAGTTAGTTTTCTTGCGATCCTCTTATATCTTTCATCTGTTCCAGTTGCTTTATCTTCCAGAACATCTTCGGTGGTCCATATTTTATGCTCACAGCTTTATGATTTGGAACTTCGAGTTGAGTATTTTATGCGGTTCATTACCACTTCAGTATTTGTCCTCACTTCCAGTTACAACTTTGTGGTTACTTCTTTTATTTTTTGGCACTAAATTTAAAAGAAACGCTTTAATTTTTCGTGCTATAATCAATCAGTAGGTACCTTAATATATTTTTCATTTAACAAATGATATATAGGAATAGCAGTAGTGAATAGATGCAATAATTTACACTTTTCTATTGTCGCTAAAACATCAAAACGTAATTAAAAAATCGCGACAAGAACAACGAAGTAAGCCATATTAATGAGCAAAAAATGTAAGAGGGTATAATAAAAGCCAGCACCTTCAAGACTTCATGAAATAATAATGACCACCAAAGTTAATATCCGAGTGTCTCGAATTTTCATAACTAAAGGCATCCCATATCTTTAGGCTCCTTGAATTTTTATCAACTTCGTTTCATTCCCCGACATTCTGAAACTTTTATTGCGTACTCTGTAAGATTTTTATAGCTTCCATATTTAAGTTATAATTCCATTTTGCTGTTGCCTTCCCTTAAAAAAGTAATTATTTTATTGCTGGCGAATAACGACTGCTTTCATATTGTATTTCAGATTTTAAGAAAGAAAATGGAGTGTACATTTTAATATACATAGATCGTTTAAGATGAAATTATTATTTTAATACAGCTAGCACATTAGCGATCGAAATTCGATCGTAAATCATAAAAAAGTCAGTTTGAGCGTTGTCTAGGTTCTAATGTTAAAGACTACGCTTATATAAATCTTTCCTCTGTGCTACTTATTGACAACACCAGTCTCATGTCAAACACTGACAATGGGAACGTAAATAATACATTGTTTATTTAATTCAATTTGAAGTATTTGTAATACACGTTACACACATTAAATATTAAAGACAATATCATCTATTCTCAATTTGACCACAGACTTTAACTTAAAACAAAAGAGTATACGTACATATATACGTGTGTGTATGTATGTGAAATACATAGTAGAGTGTGTAATGTTTTTTATTGATTTAATATATTTTTCATCCATTATTTTTTTTAAATGTTAGCATTCTGTAGTCCTTCTCTGTATAAACTATAAGTGTGCCTTTCATACTCCTCAGTCTGCGCAATTTTAGTAAAAAGGGTTACATATGAATGTAGTTTATGCTTCACGTATTAATACATAAATGATAATTATACGCTCATGGTACGTACCTACATACTCGTATATTTAGAATAGTCCATATCAAAACCCTTGCAAATTGTACACGAACTAATTTAACCAACTTTGGGTATATTCAAAATCAATTTTTGTACACATTTACACACTAATATGTTCAACGAATTATTATTAAAAAACCGACATTTATCCTGCAATTCTAATCGCGCGTCGCTTGCTTGTTAGAACAGAGCGGGAAAATTTTGATCTATTTTATAACCGTCCTCATCTTTTTAATGACAGGACATAGTTTAAAGTTACGACGCTTCTAATTACATTTTTTGTTTCTTAACTACTTTGGATTCACTGAACGCCTTACCTAACACCGACTCATTAAGGGTATTCATTCCTTTAATCAAGTTTTTACTTAATATTTTGCTAACATTGGTATATTAAAGATAAAACGTGATTTTATTGTTACTGTTACCTAAATATGCTTGTTAATCGTGAGGTTTCCATATGTAGTATTTAAGAGATAATAATGACATAATCTAATTATACTAGTACTCAGAATAAAGTAATGATTTTGATGTTTTAATTCGTGTCTGGAAAGATTACATACCTATCCCGACCTGAGATATCAAGGTGTCGTAAGAGGCCTGGCCACTGAAGGCTGCGATGGCAGATGTGGCCGACCCAGATGAAGCTCAGTGCCCTGGTTGCCTACATTGATTATTATTATGATAATAATGATGATAATATTTTACTAATATAATATCGTCCCCTCTTACAGACTATATACAATTTCCATATCAAATAGCGCCCGAAGAAATAAACAGCCGTCTCTCTTGGAAGTGTTTTAAACAGCTATGGGACAAGGAAATTACTATAGAAATGTTCAGTAAGCAAAGATTCCAGCTCGCAACGATCTCCAGTAATGGATTTTATCAGGAGAGTGCAGATGCAAGTGCTTGTAAATGCAATTTCCGATGTGCAATAAAAATAAACTTATGAGTATTTGAAAAAATGAGTATCTCGTATGATTTCGATTAATAATTATAATTATAGGTTGATATAATAATTATATACGATACGATATAATAATTATATGTTGAACATGAATCTACAGTAAGTTAGGTCCCATCTCACTCATAGTCACCTTTCATCATCATCATCATCATCAGCCTACTCCCGTCCACTGCTGGACATAGGCCTCTCCAATAGCACGCCACTGAGCTCAATCTTAAGCTCTTCGCATCCAACCACTGCCAGCCACTTTGCGTATCGTCACTCCACCTAGCTAGAGGGCGTCCTACGCTACGTTTGCCAAGTCGCGGTCTCCACTCTAGAACACGTCATCTTTACTGGATATTAATATATTGTCTACTTAGTATCTGCACTAATTTCACTGTTGTTTACTATCTTAAGTATTATACTTGGGTTAAATGGAAAGCGGTCACAGGCATCTTCACTAATTCCTTACACGTTCTATGTCCAAGAATGTTTGGACTGCAGGATCACCAACGCTTACTTCTATAAATACGTTCATTTCGCATTAACATATCATTAGCATGTTTCGATTTATCATTAACTATAATAATAATAGTCGACCCATTATAATTCCACTGTTGGAATATGTATCTCTTCTCATGTTGAGAGGATTAAGGCCATAGTCTTCCACGCTGGCCAAGTGCGGGTTGGCAGACTTCACACGCCTTAGAATTTTTTGCTTTAGAAAATCTAAGGTGTGCAAATTTCCTCACGATGTTTTCCTTCACAATTAGCAAGTGATGTTTAAATCATTAACATTCAGTCATTAACTATGTAACAGTTTAAAAATCGTGTTCACCCACCGGATGACGACCTCCGTCCTGCTAATAAAAGAGTTCGCAACAAAGTTATCTTTGCGTTGCTCCGTCCGTGTTGTTCCGTTGTATTTGTGCAAGTATCTGCATTGTTTGTTGTTGCACTTGTTAAATTATCCCTATATTATTTGATTACTTGGATTATATTAAGTTTATTATTATATATTTCGCTAATTTTTCCATAAAAATCGTTAAGTAATTTTAAGAATTTGTTGCTAATGATATTCATATGATGACAAAGTTAACACTTTATTGTAATTGATGAAAATGTGTCAATATTTTTCAGTTTTCTAAAGAAATAACTAATCAACGTAGACAGATTGGTGCTACTAACATTGTTACGTATTCTCAAAAGCATATTACTTCAGACGTAAATCAGAGATTTGCGGCGATACTGATATTAGGAAAGTTGCCGCGCCCTCTAACGGCAACTAATTACAATAAGTCTCGCTCGAGCCCGTGTATTGTTCCGCTTATGGAATTAGCGAGCGAGTTTCGAACTACGCTTTATCTGTTGTGGGAAGTTCGCTAAAGATATGAGTGTGTTCTGATTGTGCTGGCTCAGCGGCTATATCGTTGTTCCCGCTAAAGTTTTATCGTTGACATTAACCCATTTTCAGAACTCAACAAAAAGTCTAGACTTTTGTGCGGTACTTATATACAGTTTCATTACGTCATTTGTATCCTCATTTTAAGAGTAAGGTTATGAAAAATAATTCTTACACATCTTTTCAGACACTTCGAAACGTGATGAAGGCTTACAAAATATTATAAACCTATTCTAGTATGGATACAGTTTCATCAGAAATACATAAAAACGATTTCAATATTGTGCATCGAAAAAATGTAATAAGTACTGCATACATATCTACATTCCCGTTATCCTGTGGGACACGGATCAATGTAGTTTTCTATTTTATCTTTGAAGAGAGAGAGAGAGAATATTACAAAAACATTGATAGAACGTATCCAATGTCAACAAGTTTTACTGAAAGATTCGTTTCATTAATCGACGCATGTTTCATTAATCGTAGCTCGAACTGATGCAACGAAAAGTAAATTCGATCGCCCTATCAAAGCCAACATTAATATAAACCAGAAAGAAACTTTGGTGACGTCCACAGCACCGTTGCCGCGCAAGCTCTATCTAATATCACGTCTTGAATCTTGACCTAGTTCTTTTGTTTTGCAGCAGTTGGTTCTTTTCGCGCCGAAAAATTCGCGCTCGCAAAAATAGTTCGCCGACTTTCGCTTGTGGTTGTTGTACAGTCATTCCATTATCACTCGCTTGTAAGAGCAAATTTTTCGATTCGATTTCCTACAGCGCTCCTATTGACAATTTCCATCCGTCCAGGCTGATAAAAACGAAACACAACTGCCATCATTAGGACAGTAACAATTGAAATGACTCAGAAGATAAATATACGATGTAAAGAGCGGTCTTGAGTTTGGACCCATCAGCTTATGGCCTGATATACTCGTACTATACAATTGAGTGGCAAAGTGGCTGGCAGTGGTCGGATGCGAAGAGCTGAAGATCGAGCTCAGTGGCGTGCCATTGGAGAAGCCTATGTCCAGCAGTGGACGGGAATAGGCTGATAATGATGATGATGATGATAATGATACTATTGAGACCTTTACACATAAGATCTTGTACGGTACGAAATTGTGACTATAATTTAAATACTCGTACATTTGATTTGCGATCACGGAAACGAAGCTGCTCCTAACAAAATTCCATCTCAATTCGTAGTAATATTAAATTGAACAGCAATATTCATGCATTCACTAAATCACCGCCGAGGTTTAGCGGTTCTGGAGCTGAAAATGTTCTGTATTGATAAATATGTATGCGCTTTTCTGAAAATTGCTGTGGAAATATTTTCAATTTGTATTGCGTTTGCGTCCCTCGAGTCCTTATCTTCGCCACGCTGCCGGCTAAATGTCGTTGGCTCGTAACGTCGCAGATTATGTAAATCATTGATGATAGTAACCATCCAGTTGTATTAAAGTGTGGAAAGATGCAGCTTGGATTTTTCATATCATGTAATAAATATTTGTCTGTACTTCGCAGAAATGTTATCAACAATCACGTTGATTTTTCTGTTATCATGAATCTTTTATCTTTTGATCTTTTATCTTAACTGAATGAGTCTTTTATCGCTCTAAAACTATGCTTGTTTAAAAACTTTTTTGCGATAAACTCGTGACTAGACATATCAATACGTTAGAAATACAGAGCTCAATACGTTAAAAATACTAGAGTTATAGCTGCTACGGTTACTTATAATGTATTTTCGTTTATATTCTTTTATATTTTTCTTGCAATTATTATAACTTCATCACGCCAGTTCCCTTGCGAAATAAGCAGAGAGAACGAAGTGGCATTTTCAGCACTATCTCTATTCTTACAGAACTGAAATGGTTCTTTCACGTTCATCACTCCCTGCATGCACACGCGCCGGTTGCAATGGCTTCAAGAGTCGAAGAGTCTACCTACTCCGTAAATGACCTGGCATTCATCTTTCGTCTGTCTCTGGAGTTCACTGTCAGTCAGTAAACATTTCTCGTTAAGAGACACTCGAACTTGTCGGCGATAACTGAAGTAATCACACAGTGACGTCACAACTCATTAGTCGTCGCCGTCACCGTGCGATGAGACTTGCGCAAGTTTTGTACAGTTTTAGTGTACCGAGCGTGTTTCGGTTTACGTTAGTGTTCTATCAATCACATTTAGTCATGAGGCTAGTAATATATTAGTGTAGGACCCCCTCCAGCTAACATGAGTGACGTCATAAACAAAGAGGTCAGCAGAGGTTTGAACCACAGAACTGAAGATTCAACTCACTGAGATGTTATTTATTAATGGTGATAAAGACAGGCTTCAATTTTCTTTAACAATTATTTTTATTTAATTATAATTAACAACACTTAAGCCAAATTGCTTCAATTTTGTAACGAGTAATCAATCTGCACCTCCGGCTCCAATCAGTTTTATACGCTACTCCCCACCTCCGGCTCCTACTCTCCAGCCAATACAGTTGAGTCAATACAACTCCTCCTTTACATATTATAGAGAATTATATCTAGCAATAGGAAACACAGGATCAGGACCGGAACATACTGATAATAGTAACGATGAATGATAGAATGAGTCAAGAAATGTAATTTCGCAAACAGGAAAAAGCATTTTCACTTAATATAATAAGAAATTGGTTTAACAATAGTTTAGTTATGAATTTGATTTGAATGTGAAAAGGCTTACTCGTAATTGAAAGTTTTGTTTGAATTGCAAGGTTTAGGAAATATATTGACTGGTCTGTTGGTCTAATGGTTTTTGAATCTAACTGTTAAGCTAGTTGTTCTGGATTCCATTCTAATCCAGTACATATAATTGTGTTATGAATATAAAGTGTTTATTCTGCGCCTGAGTGTAAAAAGGATATGTTTTAAAGCGTAAATTATGTGTGTAAGCAGATTATCAGCCTTCTACTTTCCATAAAATAAGTTCTCATCAGAGTTATTTTAGGATCGGATGGCAGGGTGTGGTAATGTTCCAAAATTTTTACATATTGCATATTAATTTATTCGTATTTGTCAAAGTGTCCACGTACAAGCATAGATCTACGTTCCACCGGCACGGCTAAGATATTCTCGGTGCAGTCTAAATAGTACAAACGAAACGCGGCTGCCTCTGTTTGTTCTGAAGATAAGATGGAGTGCGCTCACTGCGACAACTGAGCCGCGCCTCACCTCGCGAGCGTCAGCGGCACGCTTGTACATGTGTTGCGATTTTATTTAGATTTATTTACTCTGTATAGTTTGTTCTCGGCTAGATTTATACAGACCTGATATACTTCGTCATATTCATCATTAAGTGTTTTGAACATATTCACTGTTGGACGCGGGTTTCTTCTCAGAATGAGAGGCGTTAGGTCATAGTCAGCCACTCTGGGCACGAGGCAATTGTCATTGAATCATTTGCTGATCTACGTGTATCCATGAGACGACTGTTTCAATATTTAGGAGTAACTATTCGTCAAATTTGTATTAGACAGATATTACTGACAGTCACATAAACATATACTAACTAAAAAATAATAACATTCCTAGCCGTGCAGTCATAATATTTCCATTCACTATTCCGTAGGTAACTAATAGTCTTATTAACTGGTAACATTAACCTGACAAAGTTATTATTAAAATTTTGTTTATGTTATATGCGAGCCCTGACGTGATGTCCATATGCGACAGAGACCACCTGTTTCAAGAAAACTTTACGTTGACTAAATTAAATAATCCACAGAGGTTTGTGACTCATTTATGAGCTATGACTTTAAGCGGATATATCCCATGACAAACTTAGCAGGGATACCATCGTTAGTGCGGCGGGGACTCTATTAGCAGGCGTCGTAAACTCACTTTATTGCCGATAGCGGGGCAGAAAGTTTCTGATTTATACCGCAGCGCAGCAGCACTGTCTTCTTAATGGCCAATGTTATAGGCCTTATCGATGTCGTTGAGTTTATAACGCCGTATTGGACGAGCGGTTTATTTTGCAGAATTGACTTCGCCCTTTGAGTTTAATTTACTGAGATTTTGAAGAACAGCCCATTAATTACTCGTACTTCACTCATAGTTAAAATACCGTAATTTTGTGCAATTTAGCATTTTCTATTAGATGTCACAATGCAGATTGTAATTTTTTTCAGCATTAAACTATCCTCAAAATTTACAAATTTTAAGAGCAAAAGTAAACGTATGAAGCGTATATTTATATTTTATTTACTAATATTATAAAGAGGAAATATTTTTTTGTTTATTTGTATCGAATAGGCTCCAAAACCACTGGACCAATTTTAAATATTTTTCACTAATGGAAAGCTACATTATCAGGAAATAACATAGGCTATAATTTATTTCCAAAAAACTTAGACATGTGCAAAAAAAATCAGGTTATGTTAACCAAGACGTAAAAAATCGTCTCAAAAATTTCCTTTTTTCACGTGCGCTGCTAATATGGTTAAAGATAAGACTAAATAGTGTACTAACGTATTGTAGGGCTGAAAAAACATTTATAAAAATATCACGAGGCAGTATATCTATCTATTAACAACTAAACAATAAAAAGCGTTTTTATACGAGTATTTTATAAATGACTAAACAACCACTACATACTTTAGATACATTTTTCATGTGATAATATGAACCCTTATGAAATTAAAGTATTTCATCATCGAGATAATTTCAAGTAAATATTTTTTTGTTATTTCATCATTAAAATTGGTCAATTCGTTGAGCAGAGATCATTTAATTATGAACATTTAATTTCTACCTTTATGAGACCCTTAAGAGTATAAAAATGCTATACGCGAATCGTTTGCGCACGCCGCGATGTTCGCTTCTCTATGAAGTGGGCAACTTTTTACAACGAGAAATTATCGTAGCTCCTGGAAAAAATTTAATAAGTCAATATTTAGTATATAGATGGCGCCATCTATACTGTTAGGTTTTACACAAACATCACGCGGGCGAAGCCGCGCGGGTCAACTAGTATACGAGTATAAGTACTAGTACTAATACAGCCACTTATTTGAATGACATAAAGTGATTCATAAAAATTTGATTAAACAACATCTCACAAATATATAACATTTTCTCAAACTACCATTTCCTGGAGTATAAGTCTTATATACCTCGCACAGCGAATCTGTGGAACAATTTGTCGCATACGGTATTTCCGGACTGATACGACATTCAAACCTTTAAGAAAAGAGCGTATACCTTCCTTAAAGGCTGGCAACGCACTTGCTGACCCCTGGGT
>DWMG01002131.1:0-13758 GCA_018244855.1 Elbella merops | reverse complement strand
ACGTAACCGGTGAAACATGGGAGTGTTCTGCATTCCTCTGCCTACCTCTTCGGGGATTACAGGCGCGAAGTTACGTTGATATTATACAGAATGATTTTTACTGTGTACCTTGATGGAAGAACATCTCTGTGGAATTTCAAATGTTCCCAATACATTGCTTGATAAAAATATTATGCCGGTACTGAACTTCGCCCATAACACATTCGTATATTTTGTAAATTGAACAGGAATTGTTTTACAAAAAAATAATTGGCTGCGGTTTCGATCGCTCCTCCGTGAAAATAAAGAGATTTTCACGTAACCCAATACATCACTTTATAATATACACATATTCGTAATACAACGAACATACAAAGAGAAAAAAATAATAGGTACACACCAAGCAAATACTTTTTAATATTACGTGTTCAGATTTAATCCCATTCTATTGTGTTACAGTGCATTTATAAATACAGGTGCATTTTCAATGAAATGTTTATGTTAAACTTTAAATGGCTTCCCCTTTTTCCGAATAGTAATTTCAACATCGGTTTATGATCAAAACAATATTTGTAGCTTTTCATAATGATGAAATTTAAAGAAGCACGGCTGGTGAAAGGACAAACATATTTGGTACTTGGTGCTTATTGCCTATCCCTTTATGAACCTGGCGTGCAGATATAATAATAATAACTTTAATGTGCAAACTATGTAAAGGAAACAATGTGATATGAAGACAATGACAGCGAACGAATATTAAAATAGACTGGTTTGAAGCCTACAAGTCGGAACGAGAAGCAACGAGAAGCCATCATGTCCCCACTCTTATCAGGCCGGGTACAATCGCAGCCGCTCTTAAGTGGTTATTGAATAGCTCCCGGCGACCTTTCGGGATTAGGGTGCGGAATAGATTCGCTGGAACCGACCATTGTGTTTCGTAACCGACCTGTGTTATTCCACCAAACACCGGCCACGCGTCCGCACGTAAAGCTCCACACACACTAACCTCCCGTCAGTAAATCATTATAATATTATGTCGGTCAATATAACATCGCCAAATATTGTACCATAATGAAATTACGTACTACCTATAGGTGCTAAATGATAATAATAGATAACTACCGTTGTATGAGAACTATGTATTACCTACCGGTTTTTATTCATTTTGCTGTTCGTCTTTTATGTTAATGGATGTATACTTAACTCCTCTGCCTAAGCTTAGGGTTTACAGGCGCGATGTAACATTTTTTACATTGATGGGTGTTTTTTTTATATTAATGACGGTTTGGAAAATACAAAGCAAAAATCCCAATATAAATTTAACGAATATGGTCATGCATTATGCTTGAAATACAATAATTATTATTTTTTATATTTAACTTGGATAAAAATTCAAATGGATGGAAGATTTTCAAGTGACTTGTTTCATTATTATTATTCGCATTACTAGAACTGTCCAACCGCCATCTATCATTAAACGTTCGCACTACTTGCGTGTGGGCAAGCTATGTCTAATCGTAACTTGTGTGAAGTTCATTAACTTTTAGATGTCGCTGCAACAATTATTGATGGAAATCCTCAATCACGCTGTTAAGATTTTATGCGCATTGTATAAGATGTAAAACCAACGAACAGTCCGTATGCTGCGACCCGGGGTCGCTAGTAAAGTTATGTTCTTAGATGCAGATTTCTTAGCCTCACTGGACTGCACAGCCTTCAATAGACTGTGCCTGTGACTGGGGGTAAAAGGTGTTGAAGTGCGCACCGGCGACCGAACGCAAAAGAAGCCAGTCTCAGAAGGCTTGTTGGTTTCTTTTGCTAACTCAACTGGATCTGCCACTTGTTCTTGAACGTCTTGCTTCTCAGCTTTTCTTGCAGCAGCTATCACGTTCCTGAGGCGGCTGGAGGCTACGGGCATGGCGAGAGTGGCGGAGGCGGATGGGAGCGTGTGGGGAGCGGAGCGGGTGCACCGAGTCGGAAGAGTCTCCTCCATTGCGTGCACGCATCTCTCCCAACTTTTCCCAACCAACCATCGTTGCATGTCGACGTTTCCCACCTGCATGAACACCATATCCCAGAAGCCGTGTAAGTCTGCAGGGGTGACAAGGGTGATACACTCTGTACATAATGGCTATAGCTATTTCTCGGCTGGAGTACCATGGCAGTTGTTTTTCAATTTGTCCCTTCCCTGTATGTCGAAGGCGTTTAAGTTGTTAGATACAAAGCGTTGGCTTTCGATTACGGCTCAATTTCTGAGGTACGTTCCAGCCAGCTTCAGAACCCATCTTGGAGCAATTCACAATAGTAGACACAAGGGTTTTCCTGGCGCCGTTAATTAGTTTCATCTTACGACTCTCTTAATACAAAGCTACACATTCAAGACATTTACGACCAAATTTAAACATGCTAGTCATTAGTATAGGGGCTACCATTAAATACATATTATTCATACACCTAATTTTTACGACTTTTCAATACTCTTTTCTAATTCTTATTTTAATTCGTAGCATATTCGATCATTTAAACTTGCTTATCCCGATATAAAACAAACTTTAATAGAACACAACGACATATAAAATTAAATTAAATTAATTAATTAGCGATTCTCTATGTCGTTTTAGCTACAAACTGCCAAAGAGTGGCTCTCTTTGGCAGTTTGTAGCTGCTACGACTGCCAACTGCTGCTGACTGACTTGACTGCCAACTCTCTGCCGACATCCATCTTTCCCGAATTGTATAACCTGGAATTATTCAAAGCGAGAGTGAATAGGCACTTTTTAGGCGAGCGTGCTACATCCTAGGCTACATCTCGCTTTCCGTCAGGTGAGATTGCAGCCAAACGCGAGCCTATTTCTGCATAAGAAAATTGTGTTTTAAAGCAAGCTTGCCGCGGTTAGAATCAAAGATCGGAAATTCATCCGCTTTTCGAAAAATAGGAAGCTTTATCTAACAGCTATAATTCGTACACAGGCAAAGATCACTCGCGACTATCAAGTTGCTATTACAAGCTCGATGAAGCAATTGAAACGCAAACAATCTGTAAAGTTAAGCAACCATCGGCGAGGTCAAGTTTTAAACGGTATCTTCCTCGGGCGGTTAGTAGTGAAATTTTCTTAAGCTAAAAGCATTAATTCTCAAGACTTCGCCTGTTTGGCCTTGACGAATCAAAGTATAAACATTGTTAAACGTAACTTCACGCCTGTAATCCCCGAAGAGGTAGGCAGAGGAATACAGAACACACCCACGTTTCACCGGTTACGTTTACGTCCCATTATGGAATAGGTGGTGAGCCTATTGCCATGCATCGGGCACATATCCAGACTCGGAACCACTAATAGAAAATCTAAATTAGAAAATTTTCTAGTGTTCGACCCGGGACCTCCCGATCGGCAGGCGCACTTGCAACCAACACGACCAATGAGGCTGTCAATATTTTATTAATATTACAAATTTTGTTAACTCTGTACTTAACCATCGTGATATGCTAGTTTAACACCAATTTTGAGAGCAGACCCATATCCTACACGTAACAATACGTAATATCACACCTGTAATCCTCGAAGGGGTAGGCAGAGGAGTGTAGTACACTCCCACGGTTCACTAGTGCAATTTTAGGTCCCATGAACTAATGGGTGAATCTACTAAAACAATAAAAAAGAAAGAACAATATAGTATCCACAAAAATAAAGATTTAAGATTTAAAATAAAGAGTTAAGAAGGTCGTGTCTCTAAGATCAAATATTTCCATTTAACATGGTTCTTCTGTCAGCAAATCGTTAACCCGCATTTACCAGTAGTTTACATACACCCGTTAAAACAATACTCGCTTTCAATATTTGTTAATAACGTTTACAAAGCAGTAATAAAACTTCATGGCTCGACGGTATTTGGAAATTGTAGAGACTTTAAAACAGGTGATAACGTTGTTAAAGGTTGTAAGATAAAAGAAAAATGAAATTGTTGAGAGAAATTGAAATAAGACAGAATTTTTTGAATGAATGACGGAATTAAAGTAATACAGAACTTTTAATAGCTTATTCATTTTAAAAGATTCTTGTGTCCTAAAACAGGAACGCAAACAGGGTGGTATGATGTATGATCGTGGTGTTGAACTTATATCCCTCCTATGCTTACATCATCAGGTGACTCGTCGTTAGGATTGATATCATCATCAGTCCACACCATTCTCTGATGGATATTTGTAGGTCTTTCCGAAGATGAGCCACTGAGCCCCATATTTACGTAGAATTGGCTGAAATAGAAATATAACCCGTTTCCGATGAATGAGTTTCGTCAACATGATATAGACAAGAAGAGAGTGAATGTCGAAATGAAAACTAAGAGATGAGAAATGGGAGAGAAAATTGTATTATCCGACTGCAAATCGATGAAATGGGGCAGGGAAACGATGATTAGATAGTTATGTCAACTCCAAATATAGACACCGTCGCTGATCGTGTCATTAATGACTATAATAACTTTAAAAGTTTCCCTAATTACGTATTTAGAGACCGTTGCGTCTGACCTCAAATAGCTTTCAACTCAAATATAATAATAATGGCACTCTATACGGACCTTGTTTCATATTTGTATAATGTCACTGCAATACATCAACGTCTCGTTTGTCCGCGATAAGTGGAGTGCAATTAATTTGAAACTCTGTTGACCTCTGTCATAATTTTTTTTAGGAAGTTAGTGCTTAGTATGTAAACGGATATATTTAAAGAATTTTCGTCATTTTAATCAGTATCATCATTATCGTTATCATCAGCATCATTATTAGCATCAGTACCATCATCATCGTCGTCATCATCATCAACATCATCATTACCACTTGTATAATTCACGTGAGCATGCCTCTCTTCACTGACTGACTAATAAAAAACATTACGAAGAATTTTATGATTTGTTGTAACTTTCCCTACGATGTTCTGCTTCACTTTGATAACAAATAACGTAGAAGTAGGTATAGTTAAAAAATCGCATATGCTTTCTTGCAGTCAGAAAGGATTTGAACCCGAAATACCACGATAAAATCTGAAGTTTATAATATAACAAGAAGTATATAAGCACTGGGCTATTATGACTTTGTGAATTACCTTTAAGTATGACTAGTTTATATTTAATGATTTAAGTTTTATATCCCTAATGAGCTAATGTCCTCGCTCATATCCGCTGCTCAAGCAAAGATACAAAAAATGACTAACCCAGTTTATCTGAAGTTCTTTATGATTTCCTTGCCACTAAGTTACGAAGTATTATATAATTATATCACCTTAAAATCGTTACCGTAACATCTCGCCTGTAATCCTCGAAGAGGTAGGCACAGGATTGTAGTACATTGCCACGTTGTGTTGTGAGTCTTTTACAAATTCGCGATACTCCCAACATTGCTTATCTTAGCGTATGGTTTTAACCACACCGACAGTATCGCGGCCATGAATAGCTCTTTATGTGTTGCAAGACGAATATTTTTAAGCTCTGTTAAAGTAATATTGTACATGAAACAAGATAACATAATCAACGACCTCTTTGTGATAAACAAAGCGCTTTCAAGAGAAGCTTCAATGACCGCTGGCCTCGTTTCTCTCGAGTGATGCTTGATTATTTACGAATTGCACTGTGCCGTATTGTATGCAACTGTCTGTGCATATCGGGATCACGAGATATGCTTTTGGATTATGTCATGCTCGTCTACGGATTAGCGGCGCCAGCTTTAGAGAGAATATGGTCATTATTTGACTGTTATTTGAATGGTAATACCTTTTGAACAACAGACAGGCAATGTTTTTAATTTTAGCTACATTGAGGTATTTATTTATTTGATGACGATATGCGAAAGGCTGCAGGCAGATGCTGGATGCGGCAAGCCGAGGACAGGGCGCGATGGCGCTCATTGGGGGAAGCCTATGTCCAGCTGTGGACTGAGATAGGCTGTTGATGATGATGATTAGGTATTTAAAGAGGATAGTGGTGATGAATTTTATATTTAAGTATTTGTACAAGTTTCATGTTGTAACTTTTTGTGTTTCCTATATAACTTTTGTATTTGTACGATTTCCTTTGATGTATCCTTAACAGTTAATGTCAGTATTCAAAAAATTAAAACAGCTCTAAATTTGATTTAAGCTAAAGATTAAGATAAAGTGACTTATAGAGGTAATAAAAGTTCAACTACTCGACGACAGATGGCGGGATTTGTGTTCAAAGCAAAACACGTTGAGGAAGATCGATATTGTATTTGTGATAAAACACAAAAACTAAAAGGTATACAGATCTCTATCTAATAAAAAATATATTTTTATTTAAAGTAATGTAAAACTTCAATATAACGTAGAGAAAAATGTAACGATTCATCTAAATATGAGTATCTAATTATCTAATTTTGTTATCTACTATTGGCTCTATCTTTAATATTGTTTTAAAAACCAGTTAGAATAGCTTGACGTTGAACTCTATCTCTACGCTTGTTTCCAGCTTTTCTTTTTCGAAGGCTGCCTAAAAAGACCCCTCGGCTGGCTCAAAGCGTTTTTTGACATGTAATTTCTAATCACTTGTACGTTTTTCTCGCTGTTATACAAATAAAAAAAAACTTGGAATGAATGTTTATCTACTATTAGAAGTAGGTATCTATCTAAGCATATATTTATAAGACAGGTTCATTCTAGTTCGTGACCAGATGGCTATGTGTAGAAATGACAAGACACAAAACTATTTATATATTATTTATATATTGAACACTATGTTCTTTTTAGGCATAAACATTGACAAAGTACTGCGTGTTATGTTCTAATAAAAGCCAAGGATACGATCTACGAGATGAATACATCAAGCCGCATCACACCATATCTCAGTCGGTGATGTGAAACAGAAATACGACAACGGTAATGCCCCCACATATCAGTCGAACGGACTTAAAGGATTAATTCCGACCATAACACGCTCGCAGGATTCGGTATTCAACACTCTTCGTACGTTTGTGGACATTCGGTATTTGAATTAACCATTCTACACGGATGTTCCATTTTCAAAATGTTTATATAGCAACTGATCGGTGCTCTTCTATGAAATCACGCGTAAGGAATATTCCAGAAATTGTTGATCTTTGATTAAAGTAATTTTGTACGGTTTTTTACTGGAATTAATTGAATTTAAATGTTTTTTAAAAAAATGTTTTTAACGATCAAAAATACACTTAGTAGTCGATTATTTAGGAAATTCTAGCTGTCTATATTTTTACAATTGTACACAGAAAATGAGAATAATTAAATTTAATCATATGATAAAAATACAATTAACAATAATTATAGCCTTATAATTTATTATGAAGAGTCAAATACATAATTCCAGCTTATAAATTTCTTATGCTCAGCAATACATTCCGAAGCGTAGACGAAAAATTCTTACAAGCCACTTCTTAATAAATTGTCGTGATTTATACTGTTATGTTTGTAATACATGGAACTTCGGCCAGATATAGTTTCTGGCTTCGAGCTCGTAATGTACTATGTGTTTATAGACCATAATGGGCAGTGGTTTTGTCATCTCCACATATTAGCGTCTTAGTATTTCCGACGGCCGCAGAAATATGGCATTGCCCGTGTTGATGCATGGAGATGTATTCCAGATCCTTCTTAGAATCTTGAGTCTACTTTGTTCCTAAGTAATCGTAGCTGTCATTCTCATTAGTGTTTTATAGCTTGCTGAAGTTGTTTTAACTATGTATTACAAAAAAATATTAGATACCTCAAGAATGGAAGCAAAAGCGTTTTTTGACTACCTATAGTATCATTATATGTTAAGATTAGCGCAAAATTTAAACAATACCAAAGGCTTTCGATTCATATATTGGTCACGTAATTATTTTCAAATTGACACGTCTGTTTAACGTGGCCTTAATACGATGAAACGCTTCGACAGTGACAGTGCGCTTAACTGTGCAATCACGAAGTGTTAAACGTTGATGGTTGTAACATCCTATAGTTTTCTTAAAAACATAATTATTAGCGCTTCGATTACAAAGTGCTGATTTTTATTTAAAACTTTTGACAATTTGTTTGCCTGTTGCGTAGGTATGAGTATTTCATAACTTAGGGGTAAGTAGGGGCGGGTAGGTAGATCGTAACTTTGTCGTTATTTCTGCTACAAATACGCCATTAGCTGATGACGTAGGCGTCGACTTGAGAGACGGGAGATTGGAGACGGGCTCGGAATTCGTTGTGTGAGTTTCTAAGTCCGATGGCAGATTGATTTATTGCTTTTTATTTTCATATTTGGCATTTGCGGATTTATCATACCAGTGTTATTATTTTATTTATAGTATTTATTTATATGTATATTATTTATAGTCTTTACTAATTTCTATTTGTAACACGTATAAAGCCTCTTCAGACTTTAAGCGTGGCAGGGAGTGATAATGATGTTGCATGTTGCAGCAGTGGCAATGCATGGAAGATACTACGCAAACACTGCTATTTGAATGTTGGCAACGCAGTTTCTGGTACCTTGCGCACATCACACCTCACCGCGGTCTGTTTGACGGGGTTTTAAATTTGAATACTTACGATATCGTTGTACGATTGGATGTGTCGTTCAGGGGTTAGCGACGCTGACTGTTAAGCTGAAAGTTGAGGGGTTCGATTCCCAACCGGGGGCAATATTTATGTAATGAAAACGAGTATGAGTTCTGAACGAGTATTTCAACATTAGTGTTTATGTAGTGTGTTTATCAGTTGCCTAATGGCAGTATTTCGGGCTATATCTAGTTTGGGATCAGATACCCACATATAATTGTATCTATATAAATAAATCAAATTGGAGTGTCTGTTTTTAATATTAAAATAGTCACTTTTTACTAAATTCTCATGTATGTACATATAGCAAAATAATATTTATTACAATTCTTGTCTGTCTGTTTGTTTGTTCCGGCTAATCTCTGGAACGATTGGACCGATTTTGGCGGGAGTTTCACTGGTAGATAGCTGGTGTTATGAGGTGTAACTGGCAATTTTTATTCTAGAAAAAGTTTTAGGGTTTCCTATAAAATAATTAAAACTATAAATACTAAATAATAACGAAAGCACGCGGACGAAGTAGCGGGCGCAGCTAGTCTTAGAATAAAGTTATCATCACCTTAAATTAATCTTTTGTTTTTAAATTACAAAATTATATGTCATAAATTTGCTTCTCAGACTTAATCTTCTAGGCTTTTTATTGTTTTAAAGAATCCTTAGATTCATTGATAAAGGTCTTAATTTTTGAATTTATTTATGTTTATTTTTATATTTTATTATTTATGTATATTAACATGCATAAATTACCCAAAACAGAAACAATTTAATTTATCCATATATATACATACTTTTAGTACGCGCCGGTTCACAGAAAAACACAGATTTATTAATAGAATCCTATATAAAAAGCGTTATATAACTTACCCGTCATTAATATAACGATAGGTCAACGACTAGTAACATGATACATATATTGTGTTGAGTTTTTTCATTATTCCCACGGCGTCGTCTTTCTCTACGGCCGCGTGTGCTTCGCAACGCTCGTCCGAGTGCCGTCCGAATGTAGATTAAAATAATTAAGGCACCATTCCAAGATGCTACGGCTTACCTTCGCCATAATGGCATGTTATGGTGTGATTAGTAATATTAGATCATCGCGCCAGGTCAATTACAAGGTGGGCAGAGATCAAAGTGTCATGCATCTTTAGCTTCACTGACCTGATCCGCTTAAGGTGATTGGGATATTTTCAGGTTCCAATTTATTTCTATGTTATTGGGTTTAATTAGGGTCTAAAAAGATGAGCCTAGTTAAATGGTTTTTATTATTATCACCAATTAAATTTAATTGTTTCTATACATAAATTTTTTTGCCACTGATTTGATTTTTTAATGAATTAATAATTTAGATTAAAATCATCCCATTTAAGTTAATTCAACATACTCATGTTGGAAATAATTCGTGTATTATTATTAATCACTTAACAAGACTCTTCTAACTCTTATTTTTAAACAGTCATATATTGCAGTTTTTCAAAACTGTTATTATAATTAAGTACTTACATTATAATATTTTCAGTGTAATGTAATGTACCTCGATATAAAATTTCTTTGCTCTCTTCAAAATCTTTGAATTTACGTGTTCTTCCTTTGTGTCTATTCCTAGACCCGTTTTTACTTTGAAACATAATCGTGTTTTCTGAATATAACTCGAAGCTAACAATAAGATACCATTTAAGTTGCCAACTTGTGCCATTACCTCGAAATGTCACCAGTTGATGTATCAATATTCTGTCAGGAAGTTATTGATATAGTCCAGTCTAGATTTTGACATTGACCAATGAATTTTATGTCGCATCCGACATTTAAAGCTTATATCCAGTTTTGTTTTCAAATATTTATTAATTGCGTTTAATACAAAAATTGTCGTAATTCTAACGAGGTCATAGATTTCAAATGATATATGTTAAACATCATACTATCAAACAACCTCTCATCACCGTCGTTACCTCATCATCAGTCCTTTTACCTTCACACAGTTGGACACAGGTCTTGTTTGTCACTATTTCAACCCGCTCACCTTTGACGCTCTACTTTAAAGAAACGTCCTTTTTTCAACCGTTTTATCGTTCCACTGTTAGACACGGGGCTCCTCTTAGAATGAGAGAGTTAAGGTTATAGTTGGCCATATGATGATGATAATGATGATGACCATGATGATGATGTAGGCCATAGTTTAACACGCTGATGACGTGCGGAATGGCGTTGTAAGGTAATTTAAACGTTTAACGTAATTTAAACATTTGTAACGTAATTTAAACGAGCTTTGTCCTTAACGTTGTTAGTTATATCCGGATATAATATAATTACTTTCTAGAAAGCCAGTAGCCCTAAAACAAAGCGTAGAGAATGACAGATGAGAAGCTATCCAATGTTCGGTGTGTCAGTTCAAGTACGGTCAAGGCTTCGTACGCGGCGCCCGGCGCATACAAATGCACTCGGTCGCGGTCAGATCCGGTATAGCGCGTCACTATCTACACACGCACTGCGTTAGAACTGCACGCGAGCTGCAGAGTTGCAGTTTTTATGCAGTCGGTGTCACTGCATTGAAACTACTAACCGACTGCGCAGTCTATTTGCAGTCACTGTGCGGTTCCAATGACTATGATAATGATAATGATATGTATTCGACTTGCAGTTTCAATTCGTTTATTTCAAACGCACATAAACTACACCCGAGCTGCAAGTCTGCAGTTAGCGTGCAGTACTAATGCTAATGGTTGTGTGGAAGCAATTAGAAGTGTGTTATGTATGTAACTAATGGAGTCTAGTATTACGTGCAGTTAAATGAAATCAAGTATTATTGAGTTGATAGTTATTAATCTGTATGGGCGTAGGTGACTAATGTTAACTGATCACTATATCCTGTAGGAACACCGAGATGTGAGCCACAGATGTATCTTAACATGAATTTAGATGACGCATGAATAGTGTTTCAGATTCGATGCAGTAATAGTAGATTTGAGCTCCTCGCAGCTGGTCTGGGGTTCTAATTTTGCGTTTCGGACTTAAATTGGTTCATTTTTAACATTCAGTGTTAGATACTTACTGTAACGGTGAAGAAAATCATCCCATAGGAAACCTTAGAGTTCTTCATAATGTTCTGTAAGGCATTCGAATTGTGCCAAAGCACATTTGGTCAGCGCGTCGTCATGCTATGACACGATACGAGACATGAGAAGCGAGTTAAATTATCAAAGAGAAAAGGGTTGAAGATGATTAAGATGACAATGATGCGAGTCTTCACGTAGTACTGTCTTACTACCTGATATCGAAAACAGATGACGAAGTAATCAGTCAGCATCAGGTAGGGAATCAAATGATGCTGATGATGTCCTGATGACAATTCTAAGCATTATGAGAAGTTTTACTATTAAATGTTTCCTGAGTGTTTATGCACATGATTATAAATGTACCGGCTTAACTCATGTACGCTCATGAGGAAGGACCTCGTACAGGTCCGAAACTAGTCGGGCCACCCCGAAAAACGTACGTTAGTTAAGCCGGTACATTTATAATCATGTGTATAAACACTCACGAAACATTTAATAGTAAACTTAGATTTTGTGTTAGTTTTACAGAATATCGCTATTTTATTCAACAATCATCAATTCTTCCTCAGTATAACTGTTCATTGATTGCATCGTATGTAGGTACTTCAAATCAATATCCATACACCAAACAAAACCTACGCTTCAAAAGTGTTCTATAAAAATACCATGTATAAATCAGGAACCAATGCTTCAGTAACGTTATATCTACATACGACTATTATTCGATTTGTATGTCTCCCAACCCATTGTTCTGTAAGTGGGCATGCGATAAATTAGCAAGTTGCCACACTAATCCGTAACAAAACTGTGCAAGCCAATAGCGGCGTGTTCAATAAATTGAGATTACTGTCCACCGCTGCTAAATGTCCCTTATTTGTGGCCACTAAAAACCTGGACTGTGGCGAGCTGTCGCTTCTAAAGTTAATCAGTTGAATCTGGGGTTAGCTATTCTTAGCAACTTAGAAGAAACACTAAGCTCCGCGAAGGTACTGTGCTCTTAATTGTTATTGATTATAGTATTATGAATGAAACCGTTCTTACGCAGACAGTTCTTGGAGACCTGGCCTTAACCTTCTTATTCCGAGAGGAGACCCGTGTACAGCAGTGGCAAGGTAAAAAGACTTGAAAAAAACTAGTATTGGGCTTTATGCGTACTAAGACTGCATTATACATTTTTTGCACATTTATCTCTGTGTCAAGAATGCGTAAATTGGACTGCGTTCAAGCACGCTAATTAAAAATTACATTTTGATACGGACGGCAAAAAATTTCCTTATTATTTTGCATGATTTATTGGTAATGTCATTTGAATTCCAAAAGGAACTTTTAGACGGTGCGCATATTGGTAATCATGTATAAATTTGGGCCTTATAAATAATGTACAAAGCTTTCAACATGAAATACAGTTGATGAAAATAGGAAAATTCTATTACATTATTGTGTTGGTATCGCTCGACTTTTCTATCCTATACTAACAAATCTTGATTCGTATACCAGTGCGTACCAGTTATATACATTGTTTGAATAAGATAACTGCTGTCCTTTGCCTTGGTAGACGGGTTTTGTTTTATCAAACAATTATCAGACAGACCTTCACCAAATATTTGAACAACATAACCTTACCTAACAAAAACGTGAGAAACATACGAAGCGTTTATACTACAAGTGGTATTCAGGTCATTTCAATGGATCGACGTCCATGGCCACCTTTAAATGTAATACTCGTATGTGTTATTAAATTCGATTATAAGATTGTTAAATAATTACAATTAATTACATTAAAATTATTAATTGCAGTACCGATAATTCCACGCTCAAAAGGACAAAATAATAGGGGGATTTACATCAAGTAATCGCCAAATATATTGTACGTGCTTACCTTTTTTACAAATGAATATTATGGTTTCATAAATTAAAATCATGTACCATAGTTATGATTTGTTTTCCTATTTTCAAACTGGACGACAAATCATTGTTATAGTTAGATTTGGGAATAGAAGAGAGTGACGGTAATATATACAAATTAAAAGACTTTGCAAACTGTATCAAGAGTTTGTGCAACCATAAATGCATGAGTATAAATGCAGATGCATTTTCTAACTTCATAGCCACGGTCGCCACCAATATATTTTGACATTTCACCATTTTGACCATTA
>DWMG01002130.1:0-13761 GCA_018244855.1 Elbella merops | reverse complement strand
TTTTCTAAGTTGAAATTTCCAGTAGTAAAATGGAGTCTAGTATTGTGCCCGGTGTACAGCAATAGGCTTTAACATGGTGAAAGAAGGAGTCTCAGCTTCTAACGCTGCTAGCACGAGCGAGCTCGTGCAGCGCAGCTCAAATACACGTGTGATGTTAAGTCATACATATGTATCTTATGATTAATAGGTAATAGCATTTATGTAACTATATAGTCTGCAAGCATGAACGAAGCATTCAATATATACCTTTGTTTGAAGTAAATTTTTTGCAGTTGCGTTGTCTGCATGTATGAACGATGCCTTAATCACTAAAGAGGCGTAAGCGCACAATAAAGAGAGCCTTCCGTTACGAGACTGCGACCGCCGTCGAAGCACCGATTAAATTGCACCCATTAATCCGTGCAGCGTGTTCATAGGGCTGTCAACTCATCTCAGTTTAATAATACTAAGATCATTAATTAAATTATTAATATTATTTTGTCACACGCCCGGTCCATAAAAGGGTATGCAGCGAGAATAATTACTATGTAATACATGAAAAATTCGTCTACATACATTATAATAAACAAAAATATTCTTATTTATTATAATTTTGCGCAAAGCTGTGAAAACTGAAATAAACAATGCACCTAGTTGCATATACATACTTGTATTTACTTACTAATGAACCCTGTTATTTTTCTTCTATTAGATAAGAGATTTCTCTCAGATTGGTAAGTTCTCGAAGAGTAAAGTTGTATTCGTTATAACAAATACGATAAATTTTATTTATTTTTATACTAGCTACAGCCAATTTTTTGTCATAGCACTGCATTCAAATCACCTGTTACTGTAGGATCTCTGAAATATACCAAAGTGGGCTGCTTCAATGCGGATTGGCGAGGATGGAGGATGCTCTACCGTTATTCAGAGGGATCAACCCACACCTTTGACTAATGGTTTAATAGATATCTCATGTATATTTTTGATCCAGTTAGTCACTTTGATTTCGACAATTTTCACCACATGGCACCCCTAGCAACTGTTATAGCACAGATCGCTTTTATTGCGAATTTAACTTTATTAAAAATTTTGATTTAAATTTATAATAATAGATATGATAAATTAAAAGGTATCTAGATATTTTTTAAAACAATTATTATCCAATTGCATTTTTAAAAGTGTTATAATATTCGTAAAGTATAGATGAGAATTTTTATATCAAAAAACGCATGAACTGTCAACATACGTAAAGCGACAACGATACATAATGAACTACTATTCGGTTTAAATGTCTATAGCAATTTACATAGATAATAACATATCCAGGCGTAGCAACGACTCATTTAAAAATAGCGATTGTTTAACATGTCTGATTAAGATCCGGCAAAAAACTATGTTAAGTAAAGGGGCAAGTGTTTTGTAAAGTAGCATTTTCCATATCTGTCGAACAGTGGACAAAGGCCGTCACAGGCGGAGCTATAATATAAATTAATATACTGTACTATAACATATACGCATACATGTAAACTGTTACAGACAGCAGCTATAATATATACCTTTACCGTCATTACCAACGCAATAATGTATCAAGCTATACCGAGATATATCTTGCTATGTTCACATATTTTGACGGCTTAAGTACGTTAAGTATATACGTTATAGCTCCATATGTTGCTACTCGCTACTATGTATATTATATTGTAATATATAAATATTACATATATAAGCGAGTAGGAAAGAGTGGCGACGGTTAGGGGAGGCCTATGTCCAGCAGTGGATATCTACAAAATAATATACCTTGCAATACATATTTCATGCTGTGTTTGTTTACATATTTTGACGACTCAAAAAGGACATATATGTTATAGCTTTCTTGGCGGCTACTGGCTGCTATATAAATATGATATTATAATATATAAATAATATGTATACATAGCGTTATAATGTATGTTATAGCTGAGCGTGTGCCGCCCTTAGCGTCTTGCACAGGCGATGCGTGAGCCCCGCGTAATAATTACGCGTTAAAGGTCGCGTGCGCACATTGCGTCCGCGCCTGCGCTCTGTTCTTCAAAGTTATGCACCATCGCTGTGTCACCCGACTTTCCTCGCTTGTCATTACTGTACTATTACACATTTTCGTGATTATCTATTTATGTGGTTATATATACTGATTTAGGTACATAGTTTCGTGTTTACCTATACATGTGACAGTTCCGAAATTAATAAAGCTATCTTGAAGCGCATACTTACGTAATTTAATCGAGTATTTTAAGATTTTTTTGCAATAATTATGGTTGTGTATGATTGCGTTACATTTAGAGACTGATGATGGACGAGCTTGCATTACTGTCGTTTGTGGGCTATCTCATCACGCTATAGATTTAAAGAAGACGATCAGAGGAATTAATACTTACCTGGGTAGGTTATATTAAACACTAATCGTCTACGGGTGTAGACGATTAGTGTTTAATATCTTAAGTAAAAACATATTTGGTATATTAATCATTCATTTACCTAAATGTTTATTACTGCATTGAAAATATTGCTATCCTTCTTCTTATATTTATTAAAATATCGTTATTGTCTGAAGGTACATAGTTCAGTTAAAATTGTTGTAGTACTATCAATAATAATCATTAATAGAGATTCAAAATACCAATAAAATATTACTTACCTCTAGCATTTTTTCAAATGTCCAATATTATGATTTGTCTTTTGTTCAACCAGATTGTTCGGAATATCAGATTGTTCAATCAATGGTTGGTTTAAAATTGCTTAAAGGCTGTTTACAATTTTGTTCATAAAAAGATCGAATCTCTTATACGAAGAAAAAAGTTAAATAAAATACATATATCGCCAAAGTTAATCAATCAATAAACTTATTTTATTAGAAAAAATAATGTACAAGCAAATTATCCTATCGATAGTGAGCAAAGCATTGCAATTTATAATGCAATCGCTAGTACAACGTTTGATTAATATTAAATTATTCGCGATTATCCACAGAGACAAGTTATTTCATGTTAAGCATCACATTTCACGATGGCAACATTTATAAATTGGTCGAATCGATTCGAAAGATATCCACAATGAAATAACAGCAAGCAAGCTTTTGTTCGATGTATAATGACAATATTATCTGCAATCGTCACGAATATTTTCATCAATATTTTATTTTAAACATATTTTTTATGTTTAAATGTAGCTCAGTTTACCATATTTTTAAATAGCGTTATAAACTTGTGTTATTTTGCATACATTAAAAATGTGTTTTAAAAATCTAGTGTCCTCGAAAATCTAGAACGGAAATCATACATACATAAGTCAATAAATCACACTGTGGGTAAATGAAGTGAATGGGTATTTTTACATTTTGCAGATAAGTACTGAGTGACAGAGAAGATTAAATCTATAGTTAGCGTCTAGTCTGTAGGGCTGTCGGCTGTCGGCGCTTGTAATATAGATGTTTTCCGATAAACTGTGGTCGCCGCGGTCGTTCCGTCGCTTAATTATTAAAAGCCAATTGCAATACGTGTCGGCGACGGCATGTGGTGGCACAACAAAGCCTCAATTACTTGCGACCATGAATTTCATGTGTTATGATTGCGCGACGCACCGCGGCTACGGGCCGGCCTAGCGCGACATCTGCAGGTAAGCTCATCTACTATCTGACTTATTTATCTGTTGTTGCTTTAACTGGGTGCCGCCAAAATTTGAGTAATAATTTCCGGGCAGGAAACTTATCCACTGTAGTAGTTGTGCTTCAAGAAGACTTAAATCGTTTAGCAACATAGTACACAGATAACGGTATGGATTTAAATATCACCAAGTGTTTTTGTATACGAGTTACTGACAAAAAATTTGAACTTCCTCGACAATATAAAACAAAGACACCATACTAATTAGATAGATCGATAGTGTAAAAGACCTCGGTATAACTCTTGATAAGAAGCCAGGTTTAAATAATCACATCATGACATCTATTCGTAGGCAATTAGAACTTTTGGTTTTCTTATACGTTACTTTATCTAATTTAAATATGCCAAAACTAAAATTTTGCTTTTTGACTCCCTTATTCGAAGCAAATTGAAATATTGCAGTGTAGTGTGCAATCCGTGCTACGACATACATATTATATGTACATAAAAAGGCTGGAAACTATCCAAAAATGATTACTGCTGTACATGTGTTTTTCATATAATATTTTTTTATATGCAATGACTTTCTTTTATATGCAATTGATAGCTCATATATTTGTGCTGGGCATCATGTTACGCTCAAAATGTTTGTGACGGCTCTCTGGTTATATCTGAAATAATATCTACTCGTATGTATGTTGAATATCCCCGTTTCATCAAGACTTCCTAGGATTCATAGTTCAATAATTCTTGCTGTCCCTAAATCCAGTATAGGTCGTAATGCTCTTATAAATTGTTTCACAAACAGAATATAATTTTAAAGCACAGACCAAATATCTTTACCCAGATAATTATGTAAAAAATACTATTCAATGTTAATTTTCAATTATAATTTTTTATCTCTCGCAGTGTATATTTTTTGTATTATAATGACAATCTTTAATAATTTAATAATATATTTGTTCATTATTTTACAATCATTTTGATTATACGTTATTTTAATCACACTTTACACTTCGTTAATGCACTTTAATGATTAATGATATTTTGCATGTCGTCCCCCCTAATAACTGTAGTTCAACTTAGCATGTGACATTGTATTATTTTTTGTCCACATTAATATGTATCAGTGTAAGGATGTGTAAATAAACAACCATATAACATTTCTGTTTCGGACGCCTTTTAGTTTTTGTTATCATTATCTTTACTTTACTTCATTAACAATAAAGGTCGACTAGACAGAGGCGTCCTCGTTGTTATAATCAATAGTTATCACAAAACCAGTAAATTGTTTTTAAAAATTGGCTTAATGAACATTGATAAAATTTCGAACAGCCAAACAATTGCTTTGACGGACGTAGCGTTTGAAAAAAGAAAATAATAAGTTGAATTTCATTGACTCATGAACTCATCACTTTTTCCCATGAATTGACATTAATGTATTTTATGTTCTCATTATTATTATTAATGTACTTTATGTTTGGGTTCTACAGTATAGTTGTTCTCGGAGTTAAGTACGTATATATATATGTATATTCCATGCTTAACTCCGAGAACCAGCGTATTGATTCTTTCGCTTGAAACTGTACGACATTTTCGAAAAAGATAACAAAACTGAGAGACTGAATGAAGGACTATTTCATGTCTTAAAATTTAAAACTCTCTTCTCTATAAGAACTGGCGTCACTCTTTCATTTGTACATGAATTATTGTATAAAAGATTAATATTCATGTATTAATGTGTAACATAATTATGAAATGGATTCACGATCATATTATTATTGTATTATAATAGTAATATTTAAACCTGGGTGCTTATTTTCGCCGATCCATATTAAAAAATAAAATTTTTAAGTTGTATTTTTAAGTAATTTTAACCTTTAAGCATATAAAAAAAAATGTAAAATCAACATACCTCATATTTCATAGTGGCAAGTAATTTTACTAAATCACGTTAATGTTTGAGCTAATTAAAAAAATTACCATATGTTCTTCAATACCTACATATTATTGATATGCAATAAACATTCGGAATTTCAATTAGTTGACACCATTTGTGGAAAAAATGTAAATACGAAATATATTTATAATTTTAACATTATAGATAGTACATAATTATGAATGGTAACAGATTGCGGCAATTAATCAGCCAGTGTAGCATTATTTCCATAAAAATATAAGTCGTACGATGTAATGGTTACGCGGTGTATCCATACACGGCTATAAATAAAACTTTCGCGGCGCAAGCGCGTTAAATCGAATCCGACGATGCCTCGAACTCGTCCGCATGCACCTGCGACAATTTTTATAGTATAAATTTGCATTAATTCATTTAGTCCTGTTTTCAACGCAGCACCATATAAATGGGTTAGCCGGTAAGTGGTGGGATCTTGCCGGTGGGGTGCTGATCAGGTTAATTGGCGGGCCACGCTCGCTTTCCCACAAGTAAAAATAAAAATAAACAAATCCTTGCATCTCCAGTCTCTCCAGTATCCAATCTCATACTATCAAAAAATGAAGAAAATGTCTCAACATGTACTTTCCTTCGGAACTTTAAATAATGGGTGTGTCTTTTTAAATAAGTGTCACGTTAAAATTACTCAAACAACGTCAGCTTATATGATAAATATCGAACATTATAGGATTAACCAAAAGACTACAAACGACAAATCAATTAACTATTTTACAGTAATTCAAGTACATTTAAGGCTAAATAAACGAGCACCTTCTTTTTATTTTATTGCATTATTTATTGCAATGGATGCTTGGTGGAACGAGGCTTAGTGGCACTTATGTATTTGAAAAATAGTCAACAATATGTTTGTAAGTTTATTATGATCATAATAACTATGTATATTGAATTACATAATTAAGTACAGCTCATTTATCGATGTGCTTAAGTAGACAAACGGTCCCGTACGCTTTATCAATGCCACCGTCGACTGGTTTTCGAAACATCTTGCGAATGTCGGCATTATCTAGGTATATTGATAGCACGTAAGCCGACTGCATACGATTGTGCTCATGCGTTTTCTTACCTATCATAATTTCCCACTGATGTACTGTGACATTGCTTCAAAATAATATAAACTGTATCCATCTCCGAAGTTTTTGAGAAACTCATCATCAACCCTTTTGTCGTTCACTGTTCCACACTGATCGTCTTTCAGAACGGTAAGGGTTAATTCCATGCTGGTATTAGCCAAATGCTGATACGTAAATTTCACACGCGTTAGATAATTTAATTTACTTAGAGAATATTATGAACAACTCTAAGCCGTGCAGATTTCCTCACGATGTTTTCCTTCACCCTTAGAGCTGGTGATCTACCATCTCCTGTCTCATAAGACGACAATGTACTGTCATTATAAATGTGTTTCCATATAATTTAAACACTGTCTCGTATATATAAATATTTGAAACTAACTGTTTAAAGGACTATCTATAATGGAGACGCTGGTAGGATGTAATTAACATTCACACGACAATCAATTTATGTACAGCTTACAGACTGAACACGTGGTGAACAACAACAAAAACCACTTAAGATTCTAATTCAACGTTGGCCACAGTGTGAAAGGATCCGGGCTAACGTTCTTGTTTTCACTTCCCCCATTTATTTGTTTCCCACAATTAATATGTGTTGAACATGAGAATTGAGTACAATTGTTTCGTAGTATCTATAGGAACTATATAAGGAACAAGAATAATATAAAGGTATTTGGAAAGAACGAAAGAGAGTGTAGTACGAAAGAAATGTAGAAGACGTTATTAATATTTAATTATTTCTTTACCCGTGAATATATGCATGGCTTTTCGTAGTGTTTATATGCAAGGAATTGGAAGGAGTTCTACGTCACGCTAACGTTTTTTTGGGAGCCATAACACTACTTGAAATATAACATATGTATGGTATGGTCAATAAACTTACCCAATATTATAGCAAAAATAATCTAACGTGCAATTCTTTATATTAAATATTAAAATATTGTACGTAGTATTCATTAAATCTTTTAATATCTTAGACTACCTACGAAGTCTGTATGAAGTCTATGATGTGTTCTACGCTTAAAATATCAATGTAAAAGATTTCAACGAGCTTTCTCAGCGGTGTCAACTTGGTCCTTAAAAAAACCGTTAAAAACTCTCTCCTGCTTAGAAACATGTGTAGAATAAAAACCGCGAAAGTTTTTGTGTACTATTATATATAAAAACACGTAACAGTTATCGGATAAAAAATCCTAAGGAAACACGAAGCACAGCCGCCTCCGACGAACTTGTAATGCTTAAAGTACATAGGTACTTATAATGAATATATTGGTATCGAGTCCTGGATATGACACTGCTAATGCCCAAAAGTTCGTATTTTCCTAAAAATTATAATTATTTATTTAATTATTTCTGTTGATGCTGTCCGTCTACCTTCTTCGTATGTGGCGCGGCAATATAATAATTATTAAATTTCATATAAAATTAAAATTTAATTTGAAACTATATATTCTTTGCAAATTTTGATAAAGTCAAGCAATTCATGGCGGGGTTTGCTTTAGGATGGGTGACCGCAAATGGATATCTGCATTAGGTATGTATATATAAGTACTGTATATCACAACTGCGTATCAATTATCAAAAATGATTGCACTCAGTCCATTTAGATAACAATTGTATGTGAAATCGACATTGTTAAGGAAATTTCTCAGTTATCAGTAGTATCATTGGTAAGTTGTAAATCAAGTTGAATCATGAAGGTATTCTATACTACTCGGTCTACGTTTTCGAGAAAATACAGCTCTGATGTTACGTTAAACGTATAAAAATGCGATATATTTGGTGAACTTATCCATACATAGCGGTTGTTAATTTTACTGTAATGTTCACTGGAATATTCCAGTGAATTTATATCTTCGTTGGCTAAGGTTCGGGAGTCACCGGCTGAGTTGTTCGCGACGGATTCACCATATGGCGCTCCACATGCGCCGGCGCAGCTCGTGCCCTCCAAAATTACAGGTTACTTTAATTGCTCTCATTGAATTAAATTGTTGCTATCTATACCACTCGTTCAATTTAAACGCATCATTCAATTAGTTGTCATTGGAATTTTCGTCATCGCCTGCGTTGATTGATAGAAAATACTACTTATTTAGCATTAGGTTCTAGATAAGTGTGAATAGACACATTCTTGGCAAGCGTGTGTTACATACCATTGGTTGATCTTATACTAAAACCTTTTTCTTGTCGATGTCATAATTTAATGTAATATATTAAAGAAATATAAAATAAAATATTATAATAGAATTAACAAAATAAATGAAGAACACGTTCCTATTTTCTTGGTTCTTCAATATCTCTCAAGAATACGTGCTACATCGTAAGATATATCTCCCTTGCCTTCAGGCGACATTGTACTTAAATGCTAGCCGATTGTTATTTAAAAAATCGTCCATTCTTAATTAGTATTAGAAAAACAAAATACAGGTTGAAATGAACAATCGGATTAGTGTGCAATAGAAAGTAAGTAACAGTAAGTAAGAGTAAATAAAATAATTTTAAAAAGTTATTATACAATATTGTGTAAATATTTACAGGTTTTATTATTTATTCAATAAATAACAGTAACTTTATTGTAAATTAATAAAAGTATTTTGTTAATATGATACTGGATGATGATTTTGATTTCGTCAGGAATTGGATTCGATTGGGTTCTGCGATCTCCAGCCTGCATGACCAGCAAAGGAATTATGAGCTAAGCCCCTTTGGGGGACCCCTATGTACACAGTAGACCAAGACAGGCTGATAATAGTTATGAAGGTATTTGCTTTTTGATTAAAATTAGGCTTGTTTAAATATAAGTTTATATTTTTCAGTTTCAAGGTAATCGCATAGACGCGTTTTATATTCTTATCTATCCGCCAACAATAAGTGCGAGCTATTTCGTAAATTAGTTACGCCAAAGCTAAATTGTAAATCTGTCAGCGTCATTCATCCCCCAAATTGGATGAAAGGGATGATTAACGAATGCACGCAACCAATTAACATGGCTGACAGTGGTGATGAGAGCCCAATCGAATCTGTGGAGAGCGTCGCCGCCCAATTATAATTGTTACACATTGTTTTAGATTGATGCAATATGTCGGAGGCGTCGGGCCGTTATCTGATGAAATATGTCCGTTATGATTGGCAAACAAACAGTATGGCGCCGCCATATGTCGCGGCACGTGCGCCCGCGCATCGCTCGCCTTGCTCACTCAGGGATGAAACTATAGAACTGTGGAAAACTTGAACGGCTTTTAAAATAATGCAGCATTTTATTTTAAATGATTACCTAATTTTTTATTAGTGGCCTGTTACATTTTCTTATTGGTCTCTTATTACAATTTTCCATTATAATCGTAATGGAATCTTCAAATACTCTTTCATTTAATAAACATTTGATAAATATATCGCTGTTGTTTTTTTTGGTAGTTTAACATAAATTACGTATTGTAATAACAATGCAATAAATAATTAAATATCATTAAATATTAACAGATTCGTATTATCTGCAATTGCTACAGCAGCAATTAGGTATGCGATTTCTTTAACCTTAAGAAAACGATGAAGTTAATGTCTGTCACAGCAACATGTTACGCAATCATCAAAAATTCGGATGCCACGAATATAAGTAGTTTCAAAATATTTAGTTTAATTTACAGTATTAGTTATTCCTATTCAAAATAAAAGAAGATCGACTCACTTTGTTATGTAGTAAGTAAAATATTTCATAGTTTAAAAATGATGTCCGTTTGCTACACCTATTGATAAAACTTTTGGAAACCGATACTGGTATCATAATAACTATTATTTATTTATTTGCACTGTATAGCACACCACAAGTACACATAACTAGGCATAATAAAGGGCGAATTTAACACCTAGTGACACTAGTCTACTAGTGAGGTCTTGGAGAAAAGTAAAACTATAAAAAATAAAAAAAGACAGGTGCAAAAAAAATAGAAATAGAAAGACTATGTGTTTAAAATAAGTACATATATATGTAACATTTATTTATTATATTCTATACTTGTCCCTTGTGGAAGTGAATAAGTCTATGGCGGGAGAAGCCGCCGCGGGCGCGCTGCCCATCCGTCAGCGTAATCGCTCCGCAATCATTTTTCGGTTGATGGGGTTCATTGTGCTCTCCTCCACGGATTATAACATTATTTACGGCATATTTCACTGAGTGCAAATTTACTAAATATGCTATAATATATATACAAAAAAAACATACATCACGCCTGTAATCTCCGAAGAGGTAGGTAGATATATGTATACATACACATATATGCGCTTCATATATATCTAAATATGCTGCAGGTTGGATGTTATCTTAAGGCATAAAATTAGAAATCTAAAATTAGGAGATATACACAATTCCCGTAAAGAAAATTTATTCATCAAAAAGAACAATTTTATATTGATTTGAGAGATTTCATCATTTTATGGTACCGATAACCTCCTTACTCTAAAAAGAGAAAAATATCAAAATAAATTAATATCACATTCCAATATTTATCGCAACTAGGCGATAGCCGACGTATATAAACTGAGCTCTATATGTATAAATATTTGCATGAAAAGTAAATATAAGGATTTTCTAAATATTATAAAAGATCTAAACTTGTACGCTCTACATACTTTGTACATACAATAAACAATTGTATTGTAAGCAAGAGACTTGCAAAAGCCGGAAAAATTGCTGCCTTTTCTATAAATTAAACTAAAATAACAACTGAAATCAGAGTAATAAAAACAGGATGTGTGAGACGAAAGAAGGCACGGGAAGGTATAACGAAATGAAAAGGAACCCTTATTAAATACAAATGTCTTGAGTTAACTCTCTGCGCAAATCATTTGATACATTGTAGCAAACGAACTAATCGCAATCATTTCCGTTCTCGCCTTTTATTACTAATGAAATGGAAGATAGGGTAAATCATCCAGTAGTTAGCCTTTTAGAGAGAATTGAAGTTTTCAATAGCTTTAGTTTAAATGTTTATTGTGGTGATTAAAAGCAAGGATTATTGTTTAAAAAGTTGCGTATTAAATTTTCTAATTGTAAGAATAAAAAATGGTAACGTCTTTTTAATCTTGATAAAAATAACATTAAATAAAAATTGACATTTTCAACCGTACACAGCCTCATTTCATCATCACTCAGTCTTATTCTATCCGTAGTAAGCCTTTTGTACAAATAGTACGTGTTTGCCAATCAAATTTAAAACTAAACGCTTTCTCATAAAAGTTCCAGACAAATCAGGCACATTTCAAATGGTACAATGCATTACCTTTGACACATCTATTCATTCTTCATTCCATCCGTCTCGTAAGCAGATATATTAATACAGCAGTAAAACCAAAAGTCGGCCCACGCCTAACGGCTAGATTTATCATAAAATTCAATATCGAAGTAGTCGGACCCCTAAAATTAAATGTTTTCTTCAAATAAAAACGCTTTATGAGCTTGAAATTATATTAACAAACTATTTTATAGTTCAATCCCATAACAAAATACATCAATTTGTAGAAATCTTAAGAAATACCGATATTTGAAAGTCGCTCCATTACGAAAAACTTTGTAAATTGTACACGTAGATCATATCGCATGAGCAGTTTAAATCAACGAATATATTTATCTCGATTACTATTGGTTTATAAACTTGAGTATTTGCCAATCAGAGTATAAAGATTTTACTAAATATAAATTAAAGCATTCAGAATATTAAACATTATTTATAAGACTATATAATCGTATCTGTAAAATGCGAGTACTGCAACAAGGCTGACTATCGGGTGTTTTACCTTATAAGTTTGTACAGAACATTTCACTCACGCGATTATTTGAGCACGTAAATCTTTGTCTATGGTATGATGATTATTTGAAATCTAGGATTTAAATTTTAATTAGCTAAACTACGTATGATTACGTAATCTTTTAACGTAAAAAGATAATTGTTTATAATTAAGGATATCTGTTAGCTACATTTGCCACTGATTGCGTGCAAGTTTCTTTTTCCTGCCATAATAAAAACACCAAAGACTAGATACAGATTAAAAATATATTGAATGTAAATAGAGAAAATAAATAAAACTGTGTTGAAGTGTTGTACGTCAACAGTGGAGGAGCCCGTATCATTCAACCGCGCTTGTGACCCTTCCATTGACATTGAACTCCACGATCCGAACCAGAGTGAGGTGGGGAAAGACGTTATTGTTTGTTTTCAGAACTTAAATATTACGAGTTTTTTAATATTATCACCTATTAAAAATGTATTTTATTTACGCTTACAGAATGATAAATTAGTAATGAGATGAAGGAAATAAGAAAATTTAAGTCAATAATTTTTTTCACAGCGTACAAACTCAGCAGCGTTTTTTAAAAAAAATTGGCGTAATATAATGTTTTAACGACTAATCCTGGTAAAGTCATCTTTTCACAGAAGTGTACACTAAACCTTCTAAATGTTAGATAAAAATCGCTTTCAATTTCCATAACAATTATAAATTTTTTGCATAAACAACTTATTATAAAACTAACCCACATTAAACACTTGAATAACTAAATATACAACGTTTGTAAACGTTGAATTGCCAATTAATTTAAAAGACAATATCAGTAAAACAGTTTAACTATAAAGTATCTACTTTTTAAAAGCCTAATTTAAAAGAATCATGGACGAAATGAATATCTACTCGTATAACAGTTGGGGCCTGTCTATATATTATATGTATGTATAACAATAGTTTACAATTTTAATCATGCCTTCTCTATGATATTAAATATTTAATTTATTAATATTTATAAATAAATAATGAAATATTTAATTAATTATATGTTAAATATTTAATTTATTTATATTCATAAATCAATAATGAAATATTTAATTTATAATATATTAAATATTTAATCTATTGATATTGATAAATAAATAATTAAATATTTAATGCAGGCATAATTAAAATGCATTGCTTGAATTGCAAACAATTGTTATAGAACGTAACATCACGCCTGAAATCCGCGAAGGGGTAGGCAGAGGAGTGTAGCATACTCCCACGTTTAACCAGTTACGTTTAAGTACCTCAATGGAATAGGTGGTGAGCCTAT
>DWMG01002129.1:0-13763 GCA_018244855.1 Elbella merops | reverse complement strand
AAGTACTATTTTGATTATAATCTGACTGTAAGTCGTATTCATAAGCACTACTTACATATGCTTAAGTGGATCGAACGAAATACCTTCCTTAACGTTATCAATTTAATAGGATTAACTATTAGACAAATGAACCAAGAAAATCCAAATCAATATACATTTTAAAAGTTTAATTTTGATGTGACTGTAACAAATAGGTACCGAACTCTACCTCTCTACAGGTGCACCGCCCAACGGGCTTTACGCAAGTGCCTAAATGTGATAACATGATGCCTCGTAGACTCCCACAAGCCCTACCCGGTACCCGTCGTTGCATAACACACGCTAAACAACCACATTAAACTGTACTTAGGTAGTTTGTTGTACAATTACAGATCAAGTAACAATTGCCTAAATAAAGATTTCAACGCGCTTCAAGGTATTATCTTACATTATGTAACACACGCAAATACGATAATACTTAATCGGATATCATGTAAAATGAATTAAAAATCGTTTGTTGCTAATAAATTTTGCTGTCGCTCACAATTATTTAAAGTACTAGAAAATTATTTAAGAGAAAAACGCGAGTAATGTATTCAATTTAACGACTCTATCAAATAGAATAATGAGCTTATTTACGAGCACAAACCGAACACAAAGCGTGAACCTAATTGGTTTACGTTTTATACGTACGCACGTAGCTAAATGAATAGTCGGTCGCGGTCGGAGCCGCGTTATTATTTTATAGCTCGAATAAAAACAATATAAGCTGGCGGGCGGAGCGTATAACTGAAATATCAGTTTGATATCGCGCGGTTTGATTCGCCGTGACGCGAGACGCCTTGGGGCGGGGCTTGTGTAGAGAGGGGGCGCACGCTCCTCTGATCGCCATACCATTCCGTGCGAGCTGCCGTGACGCTCGTACTCCGCCGGCCCGCCGACCAGCTCCGCGTTTCCGTTGCGATCCGTTCGTTCCGTCGTATGTACCCCGCGTGTGTGAGCGTGTGAGCACGTGCCGCCGACTGGCGTGTTGTACTACCTCGTGCTTCGAAAACCGCCAAGATTCGGGTGAAGAATCGTGAGCCGGTGCCGGCGTACGCCATGGCCGACGCCGACCGTGACTCGGACCTTGGCGACGATAGCCCCGTGGTGAGTGCAGATGTCGTATACAGCGCCGTTGCCTCGCTGGTTCGCCTGGCAACGGTCGTCAAAACACCAACAACCATACAGCATATCGTAGCATGACATGAACATACGGTTCACTATGCCAGTGTTATAATCTGATATGCCGTCAGTGGTGACGCCAACAGTAGTCAATTTGATATTGCATATCATATGTTGCACAATATGTTAGATGTGCATATGTAGCGACATATATTTGATAAAGTTTTAGGAACTGGACCTGTTTACTGTTATTAACACGATCTTGTAACTTTAATGTAACACGGAATGATTCTTACATTTTTTTTATCGAAAAAGCATTATGACCTATTGAAGTAAAATTACATCCTTTCACGATTTATTAAATTAACCAATTTATACAATTCATGGGAATTGTATTGATTTCCTTTAGAAATGATAACAATGAGGGTTTGACAAAGTTTGATTTGCCTGTTTACCACACATTTTTAAAGTATCGACATTGGAAAACAAATGAACATTGACAATTGTAGTCAATAAGCAATTGTAGGTGAAAAGTTCCTTGTAGGTACAGCTAACATTTGTTTTAGTAGGTAGACGCTAATGCGAATAAATTAGTGATTTAGATGTTCTAATCTTATAAGACATTTTTGGAAACTTCAATCTGCGTCATTAAATGCCTATTCATTTTTGAGCGTCAGCCACTTTTGATCTGCAGAATTCGACGTTAAGTAACTCAGCAATTCGTTGTCTTGTATTTCGTTTGGTGATATAATGAATGACAAGCGCACATATTATCTTCCGGAAGCCCAGTGTTCGATCTCATTTCGTTAATTAAAAGAACAATTTTGTTTGCATATGAATGTACGGCATTATATCAAAAGTAAGAAATCTCAAATTCTGTATCGAGTCCTCAAGCCGGTTATATGAATATCTATCCTGGGACATATTGATTTAACTTAGCCTCCAATAGGTACGACATTTCAACTGTCGTGACCGATTTGTAACGATTCTTCATAAAACATATCGATTTTATTGGTGTTGTAATAGACGCATGTGGGATGTATGTATTGAATGCTGACTCAGACACGGTCCATGTAAACAAATCGTCCACCTCACACTTTTATCCGTAGTACTGAAAATGTACCAATTGTAATTGGTAAATCGTGCGAGTGTACTACATTCCTCTGCCTACCCCTTCGGTTGAATAAAAAGTTTAAGTTTATCTATTTATGGAAAGTTACTATAACTTTAACGAATTATTAAAATCAAATGTCGGCTTTACCTGCTGGGGGATTATCTTAGAAATTTAGTACAACATTCGCACCCAACAGTTTCGTTTGGGCGATAACATTGTTCTATTTATTACTTGTATTACCAATAATAAATGATTATTCATTTGAGCAGGTAGAAAGTGTTGCGGTAAGTAGATGGACACAGGCACGTAGGCAGTCAGCTACACGCTTTTTTCTACCTGGCCTGCCTTGTAGGATTCCTTAGTTATTATCCTTATTTGATTTGGCAAAAATTGATTTGTAGTCGTAATTTCGTTTATCAATTTTTTGTAGGTGACAGATTCTTGGAGAATACTCTTAAAGAGTGATGATGGTGGCATACTGGCTGGTGAAAGATACTGTAATAAAATCTTCGACAAGTATTAATGCCTTGCATAATATATCTCCTGAAGCATAACAATAATTCTTCATAAAATGTACCATTTCACATATGTATACACATTAGCGGTGGCTGGTTTATTTAACATAACTTGATAGTTTTTATGTTTTCATACATTTCCATTGCAAGAACCTTATAACATCAAAGCACAAGTTAAATATAGCACTTGATATCACACGGTTCACCTAAGTTATTAGTTACATATACGCCAAACATTTACTAAGTTCACAAACTTACTTTAAATTCAATATGAAAATACTTTGGATGTTTCTAGCAAAAGAAAATTGTTTAATGATTACATTGATGCCTTACCGAGTAATAACTATATAAGGAGATGTATATTTTATTAAAATATAATATAATGTATGTAATATGAAATAAAATGTAATAAACAAAAGATATATATCGAAAAGTCATTTTAAATGCTTGTTGAAGCTTGTAATGCATCTATGGTAATTTTTATCTTCCATGTAGGTAGCTTAATCGTCAGAAACATGTGTTGTCAGCATTGAAAATGGCGACTATCTCAGAAATGGCGCCCACGTTATTGAGATTATTAATAACAAATTTGGTTCTGGGTTTTATAATGCAGGGCGACCCTTTTAACATCTGTGCCGACTTAAACTTTTACAGCGCATTGTTTATTTAGCGGAACCGTTTTTGTCACTATGGTAACATTCATAAAAAAAGTTAGCTTGCACGGTTCCTTCGACTGTTACAGATATAAATTTAATCGCTTTATTTCTTTTAAACTGTACCTACTCATTCCATAAGAAAGTATACCTACATACGAGTGAAATGTTACTTTTGAATTAATTAATGTTCACAATAATGTAATAAGATTGAATTATTAAATTGAATTGAATGTAGAAAACGCACCTCAGATTTGTTAAGATATTAAACATTTGCCGCTCTCTGCCAACCACATGAGATGACCTGATGTGACTGTATAGTATAATAATGTAACAATATTCCTTTAGATAATTAGGTAGAACTGTTAATTTATCTGTTTTTTAAGACATCCACGATAAACGTATGACGCAACAACAATCACAAACTCACTCTAACGCAGCAGTCTATAAATCTCGAATAGATGTAGGATGCCTATTTCCAGAAATAGGTTTAAATTTTAATGATCCAACGGAACTGGATTTGACGACTTCATTATTACTTTACCTGTATAAGACATCGTTAGGCGTCTATTTCGGTCTAGACTGATATAATGTTTGCGTTTGAGTTAATCATTTATTCAGCGGTGTGTCCGACGCTGGCGACATCTCACGGGAGGCCACGGCGCACGCACGATTTATTATCCCCTCTCGGGGAATGGAGAGCCACAAATTAATTAATCAAACCTAGCTGTCAGTCAGTGCACAATCGCGCACTAAACTTAGCTCGGGTTTCGACCGCGCCGTCAGCTTCCTTTTCCTGTCGACAACGACGTTCCATTAATTGAAATAATTGGCAACTTTCTCTATTTATTTTTTCGTGCTGACAACACCTCTCGACGTGTCCCACCGCGCAGATTAAGTCTTGCTTCATAATGAGCTCCCGAAATTTACAGATTAAAATTACAAGCCAATGAAATATGTTTCCGGCCTATTATCTACTTGCTAAGTTTTCACGTCGCTATTCTAATGAAACACTGTTATGACTAATTTATGATTTTTTATTAACCGAAAACATCTTTTCAGTATGACCTTCAGTTTTAAATTAGTAACTCTTTTGATAGGGAATTTAATCTAAACTTAGTAAATGTTTTGCCCGCGCGTGCTAACTTATCTAAGCATAATCACATGTCAAAAAAAGGTTGAAAACATACGAGATAGTATAAAGATAGGTGTGTTATTTCGGCAGGTGTGTTACTCCGGCGCTACTTGGGCGCGTGCTGGGCTTTTGAGCAGGCGCCATACCTTGTGACCACGTTAAAAAAACATAGGTAGTCGGTATTGTGTCATTAGGGGTTCGGAAGATACATTAGGAATTTGTTCCGTGAGATTTTACGACAGTACACAAAAACATAGGTGAGTTAAACGGCTAGATAGTGTAAATCAAAGACAAATCGTGTGTAATATATTGTGTGTATAGTGATAACAGCTATCAGATACAAATAAAGCAAGTACGTTTGAATTCCGCAATGAATCTGAATTGGCTAAAGCGTGTTTGTTCTGAGTTTTCATTAAAAAATTTATGATGTGTCAACGTTGTCAAATTATTATGGATATTTTTAAATATTTAACACTATTATCTCGTTACTAGTACTACGAGACTGCCTGGTCGGTCAGGTGGTTGCTAGCGCTACTATTGATCGAGAGGACCTGGGTTCGAATTTTGAATAGAACTGTCAAACTCCTTCGTCCTTTTATATACGAGTACATCGAAGTCATATTATTTGATATTACAATGTAAAAAATTCTGCTTATCTTCGGTAATAAAATTGAATTCTAATAGAAAAAACTATTTCTATAACGGGTTTACTACATTGTACATTATTTCTTAAGACAAGAAATATATTTTGTTTTTGGACACTAATAATAAATAAGAAATGACTGCCTCGTTGGTCGAGTGGGGCTGCAAGCGCGATTGCCGATATGGAAGGTCTTGGGAGCAAATCCCGGGTCGGGCACTATTGGATATTTCTAATTTACAATTTCTAGTACTGACTTGGGGTCTTTTACAATTTCTAGTACTGACTTTTTGGTATAGAAATAGAGTCACCATATTCCATGGGACGTAAATGTTACTGGAGAGACGCGGGAGTGCTATTACACTTCAATGCCTACCCGTGATGTTACGTCGAATTTCCTAGTAGGCACCTCATAAGAAATATTAATAAAGTTAGTTCGTATTTTATATTATTTGACCCCAGGGCTTCTCCATAAAGGTTAAGATTTGCATACAAATAAAAAGTCTGACTCGACAGAAGTGCCTTTGTCACCGAACTTTACACAAATCAAATTCAATCTTTTATCTCCCGTTTATATTCAATATATCTCTCGTAAATAAACGCATTGACATTCAATATTTATAAAGGAAAGGTTGCGTGGGTTAGATGTGGCCGCCGTCACACCGAAGCGTAACGCGGCTCGTTAACTTGACAGCTCGGTTATACGCTCGCGAGCGCGCGCGTTGCAACTATCGTTTTACACTTGTTTTACGTCAAATTTATGACAGTTATAATTGTTTTAATGGGCTAACGTTAAAAAATTACCACGGACTTGTTATTTTGTTGCGTGAACTTTGTCTACCTTCATTCATATTCGAATAAAATCTGACAAAACAAGAAAAGAAACATCGAGAAGTTTTTAGTGTAGTATTCATTCGCAAAGTTATTTTTAAATTTAATTTACTTATGTCACAAATAATTACGTAATATTTCTAGCTGAATAGAATGTTTAGCACCTTTAATCCTTCTCATTCTGTGAAGACCTTCATCCAAAAGTGTAAAGATAAAAAGGATTGATGGGGAATCTTCGATGATGTGAAAGCGGAGGTTCAGAGACCTCATTTTTGGTGTATGTGCAAATTATTCTGTTAAAAAATTTCCTTTTTCATCCATATCTGACATTGTATCAAAATTCATATATTATTTTTGTTTATTAAATTAAATTTTGTCCTTCAACAACCATAGTCTTTTAAAGTCTAGTAAAGTCTAGTCTAGTAGTCTAGTAAAGTCTAGTCTAGTACAGTTATTTTCCCAATATAAACTGCCATAACAATGTATAATGATTTCCATTCATTTTTCACAATGGTATGATGGATGCATATTGTCAATACAATTTAGAATGTATTGTAAAGGGTAGGCTAACCCCTAAATTGGACAGACGACACGACACTCAAAAATTATAAGGCACACTGTCAGTAAAGTCAGTTATATTTTCGTGTTAAGGTGTTTGTTTATGTTATTTCATATGTAGGTATGCAAAGCTATCCTAATTCAGATTTCGCTAAAGGTGTTGCCATATTCAGTCTATCGACACCTACTTTAAATCTATGTTGAATACTCGAGTTATTATAGCAAAAGCTTTCACTAATAAATTGATAGATAAAAACAAAACAAATCAATGTGAAAAAATATAATAGAACCTATTGTTTCTTCAATGTTTGCGAGATGAGTAAGAAACCGTCAAATATTAGGAAATAGAACTTGCAGAGTTGATATCATATTTCCGTTGTTCAATGTCAACGTTCTGTGGATGGTGTGGGTGTGGCAGGAGTATGAACGGTTAGTACTCCAGTACTCCACTATTTTGGACAGTCATTTGTTGGAGGTCACTGGCCAGTCACAACTTAATTTGACACAATTAACAAAAAACCGCTAAACGACTATCACTTAAATCATTACCATAGATTTTTTATTTGCCTTTCAAAAGAAATTGGCGTTTGAACTTGATGTGAGTATTCTATCTATATTAATCATCATAGAGGTATAATGAATCATGAATTTTTCAGTACCGCAACTGGTTACAGGCGGTTTCGCATAGATATGACTGATTTTGCTACTGTAAAAAGATTCTTATATAGTGCTCATGATAACATATTATCACTACGCCAATTTCGTAATAATAGGGTCATTGGTGTTTGCGCGACGAGCGGACAAAAACAGTCAAAATTGGATTTTTTTTTCGTGGTAAGTATCATGTACTGCTTGATTCGGATGGCCCAGGACCGGAAGGAGAGAGGGAGGAATTGTTTAGCGGTGTACATCCAAAGGCTGATTATAAAGGCTGATAAAAGGTGTTACCTATCATGTATATAACGCGTAAATGCTACTTAATGTTAATAAACAAAATTTTAAGTACCATATATATATATAGTATATATGTACCCACTTCTGGAGGGACTGCATCAGAATTATAGGTACATAGGGCATAATCCGTTTTCGTGTCAAACAAGTTCAGTCTTAATTTTTACTGTTTACTTTCTCAGAACATCGTATGTATGAAAATCAATACAAATGAGAAATGGGAATTTAATGTAATTTTATTAAGAAAAGTCTATATTTCGCTGTGGGGATATAAGGTTGATAATCATCATCATCATCATTAGCCTTTCTTAGTCCACTGCTGGACATAGGCCGACGCTGCTGCCCGTCGGCGGCCAGGGCATTTAGCCGTGCCTATTTAGACTGCGCTATACCGCAATCAGCCGGTCGCCAGAGCCTCGTCTGTTAAAGCAGGGTGTACCACGTGCAGGTGAGGTTGACTTGGGCTCCTGAGATGCTGGTTGGAACCCCTTACACCCTGATAATGATGAAGATAAATTTAAGGTAAGTTAATTCATCGAACTCTCTAGAACATATTAGAATGCCGTTGCGATATCAGAGCGAACGTTATCGCTCACGACGTACCGCTATCAACTATTGAATTATACTGTTTTTGCGTCTTAATTAAATTAATTAAGTGATACATTAATTTAAAGGAAAATAAACTTAAAGTCGTGCGAATAAAGCTCGTTATTGATTAATGGTTGAGTTGATTTATACTGTTCTGTCACGTGAACTAAGATTCCGTAGCTCGCAGGGCCACGGGTACCCGCATCCATGTAAAAACAATTTATTCTATAATACCTTCCCTATTCGTTAATATCGCATTCCTATTAATAGTGACTGATTAACTGCGACATTATGTTGGTTAACGGTTTTTTGGTTTATAATTTATAGTAACTTTCAGTTGCACGGTAAAAAATATAGGAAATTGGTATGAATTGTTATGAAACACTTATGATATGTTTTATAAGCGTTCTCGTGCCGTGTTTTTAATAGGTGATTTTACGACCAGATTACAGTTATTGAAAATGCCTTTGTTAACTTTTCACCTAGGAGTTGACTGCTAACACGTGTGTCACAAATGTGTATGAGGGCAGTCTTTCAATTCGACTAAGGTTTAGGAATTGTGATTGGTGGTTGGTGCCAAGCTACATGCTCACTGATCTTAGTTTTTAAGATGGGTAAATTGTATTTTAAAACATCGTCGACAACCAAATAGGATTTCTACAAACGAAAGCTTTTCGAGATAAATTTCTGCCTTCATGTTTAAAAATTGCGTTCATAGTGCCCATTTTATGCTGATTTTAGGTTTAAATTTGGAATATGGATAAAATCAGGGACATCACTATCGTCATCAGTCCTTTTATTGTCCCATTCAGAATCTCCTTTCCGAATGACAAAGACAATCAATCTGACACGCTTATGTCTAAAAGTTGGCAGAAAACACAAACCTTACTGAATATTATGTAGAATTTTCCACTTATGGTTACTCGCTATAACGGTCCCACTGTAAGTAAACTGAAACCATTGAAGGCATGTGTCTTTCTATAGATTGGGGGCCTACTAGTCTTTGAACACCAGATTCACTGAGTGGGGGAATGAAAAATATGAAATATGACAACCTGGAATCAGGAATTAAAAATAAAATTTTATAGAAATACATCCTGGCAATATAATCCGTTACATTAAGCACATTTATGTACCGTTGTCTGCCTTTGACGGTGTACGAATACCTCCTGGCAATCAGTGTACTGTAACTCACGTACTTTAGTCTGATATTGGCGGCATCCTATCGTAATTTAAAGCGTAAAGCGCACTGAAGGCATGGTAACACAGGTGTTGCCTTTGCATCTGTTCGTTTGTCATTAGAAGTGGAGCCGCCAACATTAAATTTGCATGTATGTGTGTATGTATATTGCATCCATTTGTATTTGTAATGGATGAGAGGGCGGCAAGGCGTCTAATGTCCTTTATTCATTAGTCAGGCTGGCTAAGAAATTCTAACGTCACACGGGAGCAGTATCGCCTCTAAGTGTAGATATATGAGCATTAGTGTGCTTGGGCGTGTGAAGAACTGGCTGAATATCTATCATTAACTTCGTTTCTTTCATCATATATGTGCTAGTAATTAAGAACTCGTATTAAATGTTAGTAGAATATGTTCTGTGGTGTTGTTACTAGGTCCATAAGGTTGTGTTTATCACGCGATCATCAGATTCTGCCACAGATTAAAAATGTTAAATACGAAAATTAATATAAGTTACAATTTTAGGCATCATACCGTATAGTGCTTTGTTTTGAGAAACGTTTATGTAGTTTTACATAACGCAGAGAGCAATATGGAAAAAAAATATAGGTAGAAACATTTCGAAAACATTTTTTTTTAGAGTTATATCGGTTCCGTAGTATCGTGTACACGGCCACCTAGAAGGGTAGTATTCTAAAATCAATATTTATAATTGTCATTGTAATTATAATACAGTTGGCGGGGTTTTCCACTTTTCAAAAATAGCAGTTTTATAATAACTGAATGACCCTTATAAAAAGTATGTTATTTAAGATTCAAAAATTAGAATTAAATGAAAACTTCTCATTTTTATTATATTATCGATGGTTTGATAAATTATTAGAAGCAGAGCGTCATTCTCGTTCTGTATTCATCGTAAATTTTCGTGTGAAATGTAGAATTTATTTATTTTGACGTTAATCCGTTCGGGGGCGAGGCGTGCTGGTCAACACGTGTTAAATAGGTAAGAGTTAAATTGCCGCAGATTCTCGTAAATTAAGAGCTATTTACTTTGAATAATCTTAATAAGAATTGAAATAATACAAGGCTAAACACTATCATATTGCTCATTGGTCATCACCATCATCATCGGCAGCCTCTAGATGTCCACTGCTGGACATAGGCCTCTCTAATCGGCGCCACTCCTTCCAGTCCTGGGCCTTTCGAATCCAGCAGCTTCCCGCTGTCTTCTTCAGGTCGTCAGACCATATGGTAGGAGGGCGACCTACGCTCCGTTTACCGAGACGAAGTCGCCACTCGATGACCTTTCTTCCCCATCGGTTGTCGGTCACTTGAGCGATGTGGCCTGCCCATTGCCACTTCAACTTACTAATTTTGAGAGCTATGTGGGTGACCTTGGTTCGTCTACGGATTTCACCATTTCGGATTTTGTCACGTAGAAAAACTCCGAGCATAGCTCCATAGCTCGTTGAGCGACTTTGAGCTTGTTTATGAGGCCCATAGTTAAAGGACCACGTCTCGGCACGAATATTTTCGACTTTAGGCACTGAGGGATGTTGAACAACAAGATGGTTCGTAGTTTACCGAACGCTGCCCATCCGAGTTGGATCCTTCGAGTAACCTCTCTCTCGAAGTTGGACTTACCCATCTGGATCGTTTGTCCTGGGTAATAATTATACTCGTCTACAACTTCGAGAGCAGTGCCGTCAACAACAACCGGTACGGGTGTGACATGGACGTTAGACATGATTTTCGTCTTGTCCATGTTCATCTTAAGACCCATCCGTATATATATATTTACCAGTATTACAGACCAGTAATTAGTAACCCTAATTGCATAATGGGGGTGAGAATCAATTTCCCACTCATATAAAATGTGTAATGAGTATGTAAGTATTTGTTCTTTGTCATGTTCCAAAATTATTTAAAATATTTATAAATCATTATTTTCAACTCCTAGACTAATTTAAGTTTATATGGGTGAAATTTAAGATATTTTACCATAATATGCCTTATTGATGTTCTTGATATGGCGAGATCAGATGATTATCTTCCCCGTTATCATCCCGAAAGAGATCTCTTTCGGGATGATAACTGAGGACTGCGCCATACGGACATCGCTACTTCGCTCACAGATTCCTCCGTTCGTATCGACCTAGGACGCGCCGCAGGTATCTTATTCAGGGTCGAACCCATAGACTCGAACTTTTTGACCAACGACCTGATCACACTTTCACTAGGACACTGATTTAGACCATGTAAACTAAACTCAGAGCTGAATATACGCTGGGCAATAGTGCACGAATCGCATTTTTTGTAATATGCCTATACACAGAATGCACGCTACACACCGAGAAACCCTTCATGATGACAAATTTTTTCACTTTTCCGAGAATCAAGTTACTTAACCCCACTACCCGCACCCCGTTTCCGCGAGCAATATGATTTTAAATTTCGCATGCCTTTCTGGCCCGCCTGTACATAATTATACAATTCTCTGGTTATCAATGAACTTTTTAATTTAGCACCAGACAGGTAAGTATTAGTGGTTGAAGAACATCATTATCACTATATAACCATTTAATTTTATGTTATTAGCGAGAAATAGCTCTTAATTGAAATCTATCGTGATAGATTTGGTAAATGTTTAAAATGTTTTAAAATATTGTTACCCCATGATCAGAGAGTTCGCTATATTGAGATAATATTGCTTCACGGATTTTTTTCTCCTCATCCGTGTACTCTCGACGAGTTGTTGTGGGCACGGCCTGTGACTCCAAAAGAACTCCTAACTGAACATCGACGTCTTTTGCCGCCCTGGGAGCTTCTTCTTTCGGCTTCCACAATTCATATTTCTCTATTATCTCGTTAATGTGTACTAAAATATCGTGTTCCTGTTGATAAATAACGCACGTATTAAAATATAATGAAGTATTTACGCAATAAAGTTTCATATTTTCGACTTACCACAATCTCAGATAGTATGCCTTCTAGAGCATCTCTTTTTTCTTCAACTGAATCATCACTTTCTAATATACCTGAAATGTACGATCCAAAGACTCCTTCATCAGTCTTGAGGGACTTTAATTTAGCATTTAACCACGGCTCAAAACCATTCACTGAAGCCGCCATATTGCACTTTTGACATTTCGATATAATTGACATTTTAGGACGACTTCATACAAGCATGAGAGTGTCTCTGACTTCAAAGGAGCTATATTTAGAAAATATTACATAATAATATATTTAGGCAAAATTTATTTGACTTTATGAGAGTTATCCCATTCATATTGTATAATTATTATATTTACTGGTATAAAGATTTTCGACAATATTTTTGTTAACCTTTTAGCTTATTTTTGTTTTTAATGGCAACATAAATTCCCTATACTCAAAATCGCCAGTGTCATCATTTATGAAAGTCATATATTCGATAATGAATCGATTTAACAATCGATACATAAATTATGTTAGGTTTTCGAGATATAATGTATTTGTGTAATAAATACATGATAAATTAAGTTCGTGCATTTTAGAAAGTCTAATGATGGAATAGAATAGAAACAATATAATGGCCTTTCTGAAATAACTTCTTTGAATCAAACATCATGTTTGTTCGAACGTTATTGTGATAAATATTTAACTCGATATTGCAAATTATCTCGTGTGTTTTGTTTTTTTTGTTTTTTTACTATTCGCAGAGGTAATACTGGCTACCCTGATTAAAGTATCTGTCATTTGTAGTGAGTCGGCTTTTGCTCTACTGAAATTAGCGTTTTTTCGAAAACAAAATATCTCAAATAAAGTTTAATTTTGTTGCACGTTGTAAGACAAAATGTCTGCTAGATACGATAGAGCTATCACAGTTTTCTCACCAGATGGCCATTTGTTACAAGTAGAGTATGCTCAGGAAGCGGTCCGCAAAGGTTCTACAGCAGTAAGTAATAAAAACATCGTCCAATTTTATTAACATACAGTGGAATATAAAATAACAAATCTTCTTCAGGTGGGTGTAAGAGGTGGAGACGTTGTTGTCTTGGGTGTTGAAAAAAAATCGGTAGCAAAGCTGCAAGAAGAAAGAATAGTTAGAAAAATATGTCTTCTCGACGACCATGTTGTGATGGCATTCGCTGGTTTGACTGCGGACGCACGAATTTTGATAAACAGAGCGCAGATCGAATGTCAGTCTCACAAATTAACTGTTGAGGATCCAGTTACTTTAGAATATATTACAAGATACATTGCAAGTCTTAAACAAAAGTACACTCAGAGCAACGGACGTCGTCCCTTTGGTATCTCGTGCCTTATTGGTGGTTTTGACTATGACGGCCAACCTCATTTATTCCAAACCGAACCATCCGGAATCTACTATGAATGGAAGGCAAATGCTACTGGCAGGTCTGCTAAAACTGTTCGAGAATTTTTGGAGAAAAATTATACTGCAGATGAAGTTGC
>DWMG01002128.1:0-13763 GCA_018244855.1 Elbella merops | reverse complement strand
ATATTTTCCAGCACTCGAAGACGAAGGAGAGGAGTAGTCACTGCTGCTACTATTGCTCGAGCTTGAACTACTGCTTCCACCTTGGCGTTTTTTATATGAAGGAGATGGCCCCGCTATTGGCTCAGAGTTGTTAACAACGTCTCCTTCCATGCTAAGAAAAATACAACAATTTCGAAATTAAGTAAAAACGCGAATGGATGACCCGTTATAGATCGAAAGATAAGAGGTACTCACTTATTCTGAGTCTATATTACTCTTTTGAACACTTCGACTACTTAAAAATAACTCTTTCGTTATGTAATTACATGTGTAGACTATTTAAAGGATCAAATATTTTTCGGTTGTCATGTGGGTAAACCGTATTTTAGGTATTTCCAATGCACGTGACTTTTTAATAATAATTGTTACGTGAGATACTGAACTTAAAAAAAATATATTGAAAGTTAATTAGAAGTTAATAAGTTTCAACTTCTAAACGAATATACAATAAAGTAAAAATTTTAAAACTCACGCGTAAACCTCTTGGAATACTTATCACTTTGAAGCTAACACTGTTAGGTAGATATTCCACAATTACTTTGGAAGACTTTTTCACTTTTAAAATGTAGGTATTTGGAAAAATAGAATTATTTTACGTCAGCGCTTAGCTAGCACAACCTTACTCGGCGGGAAACAAGACGCCAATGAAGCAAGAAGCCGGAGGTGCACGCGTCACACGATCACCCCCACCCTGCCTGTGGTGGTGGACGTTAGAAAGAGGGGGGACATACTTAAGAAAAGGATAGATGTATCAAAGGCGGGAAACGTAGTGCCTATCTCAAATAATAAGCTTCGAATAACGGTCAAGGCAAATTAATGGCAAATACAATTGTTTGCATAATACATAGTATATGTACAAATACAACGAAGCCATTTGTAAGGTGTTTGTTCAATTCTTGAGACGGAAAAAGCCACAGGGTCGTAAGACCAAGCATAAAACTGTATCTGGTATAATGTGACATTGTCACTTGGAGTAGGAAAGTCGTACAGTGAGTGGTATGCCATTTTCCTTCTTTTGTTTAGTTGAAGAAGGACGGAAAATATTTTTCACGTATTATAGCTTCCGTCACTGATTCAAACGACAAGTAGGTACTATTAAAGTTTATTTCTGTTACATTAAATACGACCTATAAGTATTTCTCATAATCAAAGAAAGCAAGATATGGATATATTTAAGATTAAATATCCTTTAAAATCTTTTATATGTTATCTTTATTAAAATCTCAATTACATAATGACGTAATCAGGATAAATACTTCATATTACATCGAACATAACATAAGGATCATGAACTGTCTGCCCACGGGCCCAATGCTCATATATTTCATATAGAAATGTCGATATTGGCAAAACAATTTTACAATAACAAAAACAATATAAATCATCTAAATATTTTACAACAATGATAAAAACACATAGTCTTGTCACACAAGAATATTTATAATAATTAAATCACAGGTAAATACTTATAACTATATCTAGATTATATTCCTCTCACAGAGGTTGTTCGTAGCGCCTTACTCAATAAGACAAGCGGTGGACATAAAATCATAAAGCAATGGTAGGTACTTATTTCATAAGACTATTTAAACTAAATTAAAGCCTAAAACACAAAAATAATAGGCAAGTAACATATAAATATGTGTATATGTTGTAATGTTTATAATGAACATGTTAGAGCTCGTTTTGACCAGTGAGTTGCGAATATTTATTGTTTCGTTCACGCTGTTGAAACTTACGAAGTCCGTTTGTACATTTAGAAACACTTATACTAGTATATAAAACGTAGTATAGATAGCTATCCAAACGTTATACGTTTATAATATTATGTATTAAGACGACTTAGATATAATTTACATCGCACATTCCCAGCTTCTTGGACTTTCATTACCGATCTTGCCTTGCTTTTCTGGCCTCTTGTTAAATCGAGTTTTTATCTTTTAAGGTAAGTAAATCAAGAATATTCAAATAAAAAGAAAAATAGGAGCGATTTTGGTGATATTATACCTACTATTAAATGTTCTTTTTCCAATGTATTATATATAGACAGTAGGTATGACTTAGAAATACAGTTTAACGCGTTATCATTTATATAGATTTACTTACTTTAAAAGATTAAAACAGTTACATCTCCATGTATTCAAATTTTTTGAATAATTTAAAGTCATTATATTTTTTTGACCTTGAAAAAGATCCTTTCCAAAATGTATATATAATCTTCATCAATGCCTCTAAATTAGGGCCGTTTTTTTAAGTGTTACTTCGTCACAATCTTTTAGTATTTACACTATGAATAATACAACCAATAGCTTACTAAAATCGTATAAGTTAGCCAATATGTAGACTTGTACATCAATCCATTTATACAAAACCTTGTTTTAATACACTACAAGATGTAAGTATATAAATGTATTCTCGTCATTGAATAGGATTATTTCATTCGTTTTATAAATTCTGTACATACATTGCCCTTTAATAACAACAGCGTCAAATGATCTATGTATAGCACAGTTTTTAGGATAAACTGTTATCGACTAATGGGATGTTCGGTCATCTAATTAAGAAAAACATAGTTGTAACTAAAGTTGCCGTAGATTAGGATTGAAGTGTCATGGCGTGACGAAGGGTTGAAATATTAAAAATTTTGGTACTTCTTAAACGCCATAATGAGAACGCCGAAGAATAATAATACGCCATAATGAGAACTTCGCAGCCCTGTTGTATTGTGGGTTACATTTATTAAGCTGGAGACGATTGGCGAAGTTCCCCAAGTAAAATAGCAATCTCTGTAGTCTTCCCAAATTTCAGAGACGCTAATGACGTATTCAGTGTATTAAACGTTTAGGTAAACGTGTTATTTGCCAAGTCGTGTCTACAAATTCTCAAGGCCTTTACTAGTACCCGGAGATCTGTCATCAAAATCGTATCATAACGGGCATGTATTAGATGTGAGAGACAATTCAGTGGAGGTAAAAACTGACCTCATACAATATTTACAATCCCTATATTTCATTACTGTTCAATACAAGGTAGAAAATTGTATGTCCCTATGTCCAAAACGGTCGTTTATAGCACATTCATCTTACATTAACTTTTGTCTACTTGAAATAGTAATATGTTAATTATATAATAAAATTTGGTATTATATTTCACAGTTCATTATTTAATACAATGTACTTTTGCAACGATTATATAAATAAAAACGCATTGCAATACGTATGTGTGTTTGTCAGTTAAATGGTTCTTTAAGCGTTTATTTTATTATGAAAGTATTTTATAGGGTACACAAATTGTAGGTATGTATGTATGTACAATGCTACAAAAAGATTTGACCTATTCAACTAACTATTATTTATGTAGAATGTCTAAAACAACTGTGGGTAAGCAAACTAAAAGATTTTAATAAACACTGTCAGAAACATTGTGTTGATATTGCGTTTAAATAGGCGTGTTAAAAATGGTACAGATACTCGTAAATAAACGCTAAATTAAAAATTATACCTTTATAATCGATTCGATTTTCCGCAAAGTTTGATTTGATTTGACTGGGTTTAAAGTGTAGGTAACCTAAATAGTTAGGCAAATGGCTTTTTTAAACAATCGCTGTCTATTTTCATTTTCGTTTTTTGTTTTATAGTCTGTGCAGATTGATACATGGCTAGATAAACTAAGATTTAAAAAATATGTTCTCTAAAAACATCAACATATTTTAATGATATAGTATTTATTGGCACACCTGTTTAAGAAACTTAAATAGATGTACAGATAAATAAACTTTCTTGATCAATAGCGCGTACCTACTAAATAACCGTAAACAATTGTAATATACGAATATATAGCCTAACATACATAGATAACTGACTTGATATTTTGTTTGCTATTTTATACACTTTGCCGTTATTTACTTTTACTATTTAATAATCAAAAACTATGGTCTCTGTTTAATACTTTACAACAATCAATGGCAAATATTGGTTTATAAACACCGGGCAAGTTTGAAGCCAAACGCTAGCCTATTCAAATTCAAAGTCAAAATGATGCTACCACACCGCTTTGGAAGATGCCTCACTATGGAGAAGAAGCGGCAAAAGAAACTCCACATTGTATGTCAACAAGAAAAAAGAACTAGATACTGGACAAGTGACCCACTTATATGCTTTAAAACGTTTATGTACTTATATCGAGAACGTAAAAAGTATTTTGTATCTTAACTCAAATGAAACTATCATAACCAAACCAAAATAAGAGATTGAGATTGCTGGCGCAAAGTAGCCACAATCCCCTGCAGCAAGGTAACGAATCATTTTTTAAGAATCATTTTTTACTTTTTCGTTCACACAAGTAGTGATAGCTTAGTGATTAAGAATTCAGCCCCTCACTCTGCGGGTGCCGGGTTCAAATCCATGGCCCGCACCTCTTTAAAAAAAGTGCGTTTTAAAAATTTGAATATCACTTACTTAACGGTGAAGAAAAGAAAGATCTTAGAAATCATCTTAGAAATTTAAAAATAAAAAAAAAATCTAAGGTGTGTGAAGTTCGCCAACCCGCACTCGGCCAGTGTGGCAGACTATGGCCTTAACCCTCTCAATATGAGATCTTCCCTCTCGATATTCCAACAGTGGAATTATAATGGGTCGATTATTTTTAGTTCGATGTGCTTTAAAGCGTATTTTTTTGTTTTTTTTAAACTACATTTTCACTTTATAGTTCATGTGCTATAAAAGCGTGTTTTTTAGTTTATAAACTATATTTTTAATTTAGTTCAAACGTATCATTGGTTTTTAACGCCATCTAGGTTTATATTAGCAAAACTATTTGAATTAAACTACATGACAGTACAGGTCTATATTAACAAAACTATTTTAATTAAACTATGTGACAGTGGATAGCGCAGTTCAAACTATAAATCACGCTAACGACTGTATTTCTTAGTTTGTATGAGACACTTGAAGTAACAAATAAACTGAAGGAAAGTTAAATAAATACATACAAACAAGCAAACATACAGGTGAAGCTAATATAAAGCTCGTAGAATACGTGTGCGTTTCATATACGTGGCTCTCATTAAGTAGGCACAATCAATCTGCTGGCAGCAAAGGTTATCGTGTTTGATATTAAATGTATCATGCAACGTATTATTTTCGTACAGCTTGACCCGGTGAACTTCATATCGTCATCGTCAGCTTGTTTGAGTCCAGTGCTGGACGTAGGCGGACCCCGAGGAGTTTTGCCCATAATCCTCACGCTGAACATGCGTATTGGGGTTCGCAGAGCATGGCTTCGCGCACCGTCCATACGCCTGCAAATTTGCGCGTAGGGCATATAGCCGTATCTAGACAGACTGCGCCATACAGCGATCAGTCAGTGCCGGGGTTAGTCGCCTCTTGCGACGCCCTCGTATTCACGCCCTACGCCTTTTGTACGCCCGACATGTATTGTTTGCTAACTATAAAAGTCACATTGTTATCGTTCATCGACTAGAAGTTCTCAGCAAGCTATAAGCAGATCGAGAGAAGAAAACCAATGCGTGTTCCTAGAGTCTGTTGTCGGTAGATGGGGGGTAGGTGGCTATAACAGTTAATTTCAGTTAAGCAGTCATTCCCAATGGTTATGATTACATTACAATTGTCTAGTCGGAGCCTTCTAGGCTTATACTAAGTACTAGATGACCCGGTTAATTTCATATCAGCTACAATCCATTTCAATGTAACTTTGGATCAGCAAGGCAACGACCTGTTAAATTTTGCGCCAGACCATGGAATAAAGAGAGCCCATTGCCATGTATGTACCGGGCATAATTATTTTATAATTCATCAAGAATTTATCGCTAACTTGCCTAAAACCGGTGGATGAATTATTTTTTTTATTTGGACACTGACCCTGAACCCTGAAATACATCTAATTTCAATGATAAAAATATCCACATATGTAAAATTCACTTACGCTTCTGCCGCTATTTTAATTTTCAGCTTTTGTAGATACCTCTGCCAAAAAATATCGACTTTTCTGGACATAAGGGTTGTACACAACATAGGAAAAATATATTTTTCAATGAGTAGTAATAGCACCTATTAGGTACCTATATATTAAACATATAATCGATTTCGCAATTACTATCGCTTTATTATATAGATGTGTAATTGTGTAAAATATGTAGTTTATCTAATTTCATTTAAACTGTGGTGCTAACTAGACGTCTGCATAAGAATATTATAACGAGTCGTCTTCCTTGATTATTTATCTCGCTATTGTAGGTACAGAGTGTGCGGATAATTTGTTCAAATCGTTACAAATATTGTGCCTTTAAAATGATTACGTGCTCGAGACTTTTTTTATTTGTCTTCACGTTATTATTAATATGCACTTCATCTGTTATTGCTGATGACTCGCGCAATGGATCCGCCATTGGTTTGTTCGACATCCTGCAAGGAAACATCGAAAATACACGAAGATTAGAAACAAAGACAAGGCAGTGGCGAATCGGTCTACCGCAGAAAATATTTATCGACCAATTTAAGAAAAATACTAATATGACTACGACTACTGCGTATAGCATTGACTGGTTTTCATGAAATGTAACAAAATAACCTAATTTGTATACGGTGGGACCCAGTGTGAGATGTGTATATAAAATACAAACATTTGTTCGTTATTTTTTTGTGTTTTCTTTATTTTTCATATATTTATACGTAATACGTAACATCACGTCTGTAATCCCCGAAGCGGTAGGCAGAGGAGTGGAGTACCTACGGTCCCACGTTTCGCTAGTAGGTACGTTTACGTCCCATGGAATAGGAAGTGAGCCTATTGTCATACACCGGGCACGAATCCAGACACTACTAAAAATTCTAAATTATAGAAATCCATTATTACCCGACCCGAGATTTGAAGCCAGGACCTCCCGATCAGTAGTCGTGCTTGCAACCACTCGACCAACGAGGGAGTCAATTATATATAATTATATTATATTTATACTGTTTTATATATTTATACAATAATTAAAATACAATTTGAATACGTTTTTATAAATTGAACATATTGTATGTTAAACATGATCTTGTTTATCATTTAATTCTGCGGTTCATTGTTCTGACCTTGGAGCGACAAATGATATGTCAACCCTTTTTATTTTAAATGAAGATTGTCCTGCTAATGGGACGGATTCTTGCTATTTTCATAAATTACATCCAGGTGTCGTTCACTTATCCAGCCATGTTTAACGACGTACAAATGTTAAGACAACAGAATAATATCCCACCTGCTGATGAGATCTAAGTTCAAATAAGATCTCTCATACCCTACCTTTTTATATGTATATTGGTAATATTTCCATTAAAACTTAAAAAATATTTTTTATGTGAAAAGAGGGTTGCTGCCACTCATCGAATAAGACTGTAACCTAACAATATATTACATATACAAATACACATGTATTTACATGTAATTCAATATATAACCTATGTACATATGTATTTACATGTCATATGTGCGATCTGCCACTTACGAGCGATCCGTCATATATGTATGTGTAATTGTGTATACCTACTCATCATTTATGTGTAATTGTGTAAAATAGTGTATCTAATTACATTTGAACTGTAGAGATAAATGGACGTCTATATAACAATATGATAACGTAGCGTTTTCCTTTGTTATATAAGTCGCAATTGTACAGATTGTGTGGTCAAAGTGTTCGAAAAGTTACAAACAAATATTGTGCTTTCAAAATGTTTGTGTGCTCAAGAATTTTTTCATTTGTCTTCGCATTGTTATTAATATTCACGTCGACCGGTGCTACTGATGACAGGCGCAATGGATCAAAAATTGACATGTTCGGCTTCCTGCAGGGAAACTTTCATAAGACAAGCAAATTTGAGTCAGATATACTAGCGCAAAATGGCAGCCAGGCAAAAGTTCTATTGCAGCAACGAAACCTACCACTGAAAATAGTCATCGACAAATTTAAATATAAAACGACCACGACTGTTGCGCCTAGTATGGGCTAGTTTTGACGAAATGTAAAATAACCTTAATTTTTATACGGCGGGGCCCAGTATTAAATGCGCATGTAAAATTTAAATCTTTGTAATTATTTTATCCTATTTCCATATTTCTTTTACGAGTATTAATACATCTTTCCAATAATTCATAAACAATTTGAATGTTCAATGTTTTTATAAAATATTAAGACAAAAGAATAATATGGGCTTATGAGAACTGAGACCTATAGGAGACCTATAATATCCTGCTTGGTTATATTATCACCATCATCATCATACGCCTACTCTCGTCCACTGCTGGATAGACCTCTCCATTAGCACGGCACTGGTTGTATGTACATCGATAATCTTTCTGTTATAATATCTAAATAACATTTGATATTTAATTTTTTAATGTGAAAACAGTACCAAACGAGCGAGCGGCGATCGTAAACGATCATTGCCATCCATAGATACCTGCAACCGAGTTCAAACAGACTGTAGGAGTGGGATTGTTAGCGTTCGTTCCATCAGTTAATATGAGTTGCTAATAAAATTAGTTTTTATTGAATTGAGTTGAATAAATTACAACACCGACAAATTCAAATCATTCTTTTAATTTTAAACATATAATAATATGAATTTATACGACATTTAATAGAAATCTACATGTTGTTCGAGCTAAGTGTTGCTATGTTTGTAATCATATATCTTTGGTACATACACGTGACCTTAGGCATAATGGAGACTTAACGCTTTACAAGTATCGAATCAGGCAATTACATTTATCGGCCATAGAATACTTATTAATTAAATACAAACACAGACACGACTGTCATTTGTTACAAAATTCAAATCTTATTTATTCCAAAGACATAATGGCAAATACAATTGTTTGCAAAATACATAGTATATGTACAAATACAACGAAGCCATTTGTAAGGTGATTGTTCAATTCTTGAGACGGAAAAAGCCACAGGGTCGTAAGACCAAGCATAAAACTGTATCTGGTATAATGTGACATTGTCACTTGGAGTAGGAAAGTCGTACAGTGAGTGGTATGCCATTTTCCTTCTTTTGTTTAGTTGAAGAAGGACGGAAAATATTTTTCACGTATTATAGCTTCCGTCACTGATTCAAACGACAAGTAGGTACTATTAAAGTTTATTTCTGTTACATTAAATACGACCTATAAGTATTTCTCATAATCAAAGAAAGCAAGATATGGATATATTTAAGATTAAATATCCTTTAAAATCTTTTATATGTTATCTTTATTAAAATCTCAATTACATAATGACGTAATCAGGATAAATACTTCATATTACATCGAACATAACATAAGGATCATGAACTGTCTGCCCACGGGCCCAATGCTCATATATTTCATATAGAAATGTCGATATTGGCAAAACAATTTTACAATAACAAAAACAATATAAATCATCTAAATATTTTACAACAATGATAAAAACACATAGTCTTGTCACACAAGAATATTTATAATAATTAAATCACAGGTAAATACTTATAACTATATCTAGATTATATTCCTCTCACAGAGGTTGTTCGTAGCGCCTTACTCAATAAGACAAGCGGTGGACATAAAATCATAAAGCAATGGTAGGTACTTATTTCATAAGACTATTTAAACTAAATTAAAGCCTAAAACACAAAAATAATAGGCAAGTAACATATAAATATGTGTATATGTTGTAATGTTTATAATGAACATGTTAGAGCTCGTTTTGACCAGTGAGTTGCGAATATTTATTGTTTCGTTCACGCTGTTGAAACTTACGAAGTCCGTTTGTACATTTAGAAACACTTATACTAGTATATAAAACGTAGTATAGATAGCTATCCAAACGTTATACGTTTATAATATTATGTATTAAGACGACTTAGATATAATTTACATCGCACATTCCCAGCTTCTTGGACTTTCATTACCGATCTTGCCTTGCTTTTCTGGCCTCTTGTTAAATCGAGTTTTTATCTTTTAAGGTAAGTAAATCAAGAATATTCAAATAAAAAGAAAAATAGGAGCGATTTTGGTGATATTATACCTACTATTAAATGTTCTTTTTCCAATGTATTATATATAGACAGTAGGTATGACTTAGAAATACAGTTTAACGCGTTATCATTTATATAGATTTACTTACTTTAAAAGATTAAAACAGTTACATCTCCATGTATTCAAATTTTTTGAATAATTTAAAGTCATTATATTTTTTTGACCTTGAAAAAGATCCTTTCCAAAATGTATATATAATCTTCATCAATGCCTCTAAATTAGGGCCGTTTTTTTAAGTGTTACTTCGTCACAATCTTTTAGTATTTACACTATGAATAATACAACCAATAGCTTACTAAAATCGTATAAGTTAGCCAATATGTAGACTTGTACATCAATCCATTTATACAAAACCTTGTTTTAATACACTACAAGATGTAAGTATATAAATGTATTCTCGTCATTGAATAGGATTATTTCATTCGTTTTATAAATTCTGTACATACATTGCCCTTTAATAACAACAGCGTCAAATGATCTATGTATAGCACAGTTTTTAGGATAAACTGTTATCGACTAATGGGATGTTCGGTCATCTAATTAAGAAAAACATAGTTGTAACTAAAGTTGCCGTAGATTAGGATTGAAGTGTCATGGCGTGACGAAGGGTTGAAATATTAAAAATTTTGGTACTTCTTAAACGCCATAATGAGAACGCCGAAGAATAATAATACGCCATAATGAGAACTTCGCAGCCCTGTTGTATTGTGGGTTACATTTATTAAGCTGGAGACGATTGGCGAAGTTCCCCAAGTAAAATAGCAATCTCTGTAGTCTTCCCAAATTTCAGAGACGCTAATGACGTATTCAGTGTATTAAACGTTTAGGTAAACGTGTTATTTGCCAAGTCGTGTCTACAAATTCTCAAGGCCTTTACTAGTACCCGGAGATCTGTCATCAAAATCGTATCATAACGGGCATGTATTAGATGTGAGAGACAATTCAGTGGAGGTAAAAACTGACCTCATACAATATTTACAATCCCTATATTTCATTACTGTTCAATACAAGGTAGAAAATTGTATGTCCCTATGTCCAAAACGGTCGTTTATAGCACATTCATCTTACATTAACTTTTGTCTACTTGAAATAGTAATATGTTAATTATATAATAAAATTTGGTATTATATTTCACAGTTCATTATTTAATACAATGTACTTTTGCAACGATTATATAAATAAAAACGCATTGCAATACGTATGTGTGTTTGTCAGTTAAATGGTTCTTTAAGCGTTTATTTTATTATGAAAGTATTTTATAGGGTACACAAATTGTAGGTATGTATGTATGTACAATGCTACAAAAAGATTTGACCTATTCAACTAACTATTATTTATGTAGAATGTCTAAAACAACTGTGGGTAAGCAAACTAAAAGATTTTAATAAACACTGTCAGAAACATTGTGTTGATATTGCGTTTAAATAGGCGTGTTAAAAATGGTACAGATACTCGTAAATAAACGCTAAATTAAAAATTATACCTTTATAATCGATTCGATTTTCCGCAAAGTTTGATTTGATTTGACTGGGTTTAAAGTGTAGGTAACCTAAATAGTTAGGCAAATGGCTTTTTTAAACAATCGCTGTCTATTTTCATTTTCGTTTTTTGTTTTATAGTCTGTGCAGATTGATACATGGCTAGATAAACTAAGATTTAAAAAATATGTTCTCTAAAAACATCAACATATTTTAATGATATAGTATTTATTGGCACACCTGTTTAAGAAACTTAAATAGATGTACAGATAAATAAACTTTCTTGATCAATAGCGCGTACCTACTAAATAACCGTAAACAATTGTAATATACGAATATATAGCCTAACATACATAGATAACTGACTTGATATTTTGTTTGCTATTTTATACACTTTGCCGTTATTTACTTTTACTATTTAATAATCAAAAACTATGGTCTCTGTTTAATACTTTACAACAATCAATGGCAAATATTGGTTTATAAACACCGGGCAAGTTTGAAGTATTGTATGTCAACAAGAAAAAAAAATAGATACTGGACAAGTGAGCACTTAAATACTTTAAAACGTTTATGTATATCGAGAACGTAAAAAGTATTTTGTGTCTGAACTCAAATGAAACCATATCCGTTAACAGTATTCTTAGATGAAAAACTGAGATTGTAACATATAAAAATTATGAATATTGATACATTGTTAAAACATTTAGCATTCTATGTAGTGTGTTTCTTGCACATCATATATTTTCTGATATATACTTACATAATACAAAAGTTACAGAGTTATAACACAGATATAAACATCTATTGAATCAGACGTTACAATTATAAGAATCTATTCTTTGTTTATATATTTCAAGAATCACCCATCATAATTAATAAAGATAATTGCAGAAATTGCTGTTTATTGTACATAAAGCATGATGCAATGCCTGTAACTTATTAAAAACTAAAAGATGTGAGACAAGGAAGTGCCTCTTAATACTAAGTGTAGTTGAAAAGTCCCAAAGGATTTTTTGTAAGCTATTGTTTCTGTTCTAGAAGGTTCTTTGACTCGTATTTCAAGGGAATTACATTTATATTACAAGATGTAAGATCTCGTACAGGTATCCACGTCGTATATGTATCCTATTATCAATTCATCTGAGTCTTCCGTTTGTTAATAAGTGCATTAAGCAACTTGATCCTGGCCTTCACAGTTTTGTACCGGATGTACTCTTCCTCGTGACCTTTCTTGTCGTCTCGTTGTACCTTCCTGCTGTTCTGGATCTCGAATGTCACTTCGTACTCTTTGATGGTGCGGCGGAGCGTCTATAGAATATAAATTTTTGTCTATAATTATGGTGAAATAGTTCAATAGTAATTATGAAGACAATAGGAATATTTTCAAATGTCAGTTTTTGACTGAGTTATAAGTACCTGTTATAGACTCGCTCATCACGAAACGTAAATATAATATATACATATTTTGTAACTGTAAGTAACTTTTTGTAATATGATTCTATACATACATATATACTTTCTTCTTTTCATATTCTAATTTTGTGTAAAAAAGTATATTTTTCTTTTTCTATAACAATGTTGTACATAGATAATGTACGATGTATAGTAATAGAGGAAGACAAATAAAAATATTTTAGACCACCATACCGAGACCGATAATTAATAAGGTCGATATTTAATAAATAGACTAATATCCGAAAACGGTACTGTGCAAGATTTTGATGATTATTACGATTATTACGACGATAAACGACATAAGTTCTTATGTAGTAGCCACAACTGACAAACATGTCAAACTTTGGTAGCCTCTTTCAAATCGCTATGTTATGTTGTCATGCTGTATAAAACAATAAAACTGCAATGATCATTTGTAGATCATTTAAATCACAATTTTACGTGTGATATATAATTTTCTACTACAATTAGGTGTTACTACTTCATCATCATCTTTGTCATCATCAGCCTATCTTGGTCCACTGCTGGACATAGGCCTCCGCCAATGAGCATCGTAACGCTCTGTCCCCGGCTTGTCGCATCCAGCGTCTGCCTGCAGTCTTTCGCAGATCGTCATCCCACCGGGCTGAAGGGCGTCCTACACTACGTTTGCTGAGCCGCAGTCTCCACTCCAGAACTCGCCTACTCCACCGGTTGTCGGTTCTTCGGCAGATATGCCCAGTCCATTGC